>JASPKZ010008368.1:1555000-1703917 GCA_030220185.1 Diploptera punctata
TGCCAGAAATAAGAACTGGAGGACATGGAGTGGATAGATAGGGACGAGTGGAGAAGGAAAATAAAACTTTAGGCACCCAAAGATGTGTAAATATTGTATATAAATAAAATAATTTAAAAAATATCAGGATAAGGATATATGGAGAGCTTATTTCCGTATGGTCATGAACCTACGTATTCGACGGTACCAGAGAATTTAATTAATTCAGCGTATAGTAAGAAGTACATGTATTTAGTTGTGAAATTAAATTGACTATTTAACACATTCCCCAAATGGGAGTTAATGACCAATCACATATCAATGATTTTTTATTTACAACCAATCACAGTCGTTTTTCACTTCGATTTATCAGTTTAATTTTATCACTGTAAAATTAAGCTCCTGTTTTTTAACATTCTGAATAAATGATAGCATTATTTTGCAGTGACTCCATGTGGCTACCAGATTGTATATACATAGCGCACGAATGTTACCAGATCGTGGTTGCGGGAGATAACATAAAAACATTTGTAGCAATTGATTATACTAAAAAAAAAAAACGCTGTTTGCACTATTTTAGACGTATTTTTTCCCAGGTAATAACGTTCTAGAAAAATATAATTGACATATTTACATCTTAGGATATCAGAAATTAATTAATATATAGTTTGATGTGTTTAATTTTTTCTCCACTAGGGTGTATTCTTACAATATTGTGATCCTACGGCAATAAATAATATAATCTGGTTGCAGTGAAGAACAAGTGAAACATAACGTTTTTCATTTGTTTTCAAACATCGCCATTTACATTAAATATAAACACATATATTAAAATAACTATATTTAAGTAATGATTTGTGAGTAAACAGCTTAATTTTAATCGTTAAATAGTTCTAACAAATGCCACTCTTTATTTACAAATTCTCTAGATAAATTAACTCTCGCTTCGTGAATCGTGAATTTATCTATAATTTGGAAAGCATTTGTGGCATTACTTATGACTATTTAAATCATGCCATGACCAATCACATTTCAATAACTTTTTTTCTCAACCAATCACAGTCGTGTTTCGCCTAAAATTTACCAATTAAAGTTTATCATAATAAAGAAAGTACCTCCCTTTTAACATTCTGAATAGGTCATAGCATTATTTTGCAGTGACTGACTCTCTAAGAAATACGGCACCAGATTGTATAATAGTGCATGAATGTCAACAGAAAGCGAATACGAGAGATAATATAAAAACATTTTTAACAATTGATTATACCACAAAAAAAAACACTGTTTGCACTTTCTTAAACGAATTATTTTCCAGGAAATGACGTTGCAGAAAAATATAATTTACATATTTACATCATAGGACATCAGAAATTAATTAATACCTATTAGGTTGGTTATAAATTTCTCCACTAGAGTGCATTTTTATAACATTGCTATCCTTTGGCAATAAATAATAAGATCTGGTTGCAGTGAGAACAAAAAAGAAACAAATAAAGCGTACCAATCGTTTCACATTTGTTTTTAAACATCGCCGTTTACATTAAATATACAGGGTGAAAATTATTTAAACCGACAAACTCTGGGAGGCTGAAGGGGGCACCAAAACAAATATTTTTCCCTAATGTCATTTTTTTCCTATGATGATTATTTAAACCGGTAGAGGGCGTATTACGCTCTTCATTTTGTCATGACTGCAACTGCTGTTGATGGTAGGAATTGTTTTGTCCACCAGAGTATTAGTGAATTGTATCTGTTTACTGGAGTGAGTACACTTGATATGGTTGGTGCGTACTACGTAGCGCACCACAACGCACGAGCTACACAGCGGGTTTATCATAAGCAGGGAACGGAAGTTCATGCCCTAAAATCATGAAGAATATGTATGCATTTATGCCGTAAAAATAGCTAAATATGCCCCAAAATATGCTGTAAAAATAGCTAAATATGATACAAAATATGCATCATCAATCTGAGATTATTTTAACAGAATAATACGTTATAGGTTTATAGGTAACTTACGTTTAGTCTCTGGATTTTGAAGTGCTTGCTTCATTGCTGTATGCTCCATTACTACTGTTGCAGTTCACAACTAACCAGTGACGTATGTTTTTTGTTGTAAATCTTCGCCTGTTGTCTCTCAGCATAGCTTTGTAGCGCGAAAAAACTTCGTTCTATGTCGCAAGAAGTAAGAGGGGATTGCAAAAAACTGTGAGCTGTTCTATAGATAACTTTGTTGGTTCGTTTGGTGTTTACTTCGAGAATATCTCGAATTTCTGCAAGTTTATAACAGCCAGGGGTTTTGGAAAGAATATTTTCTGTTTTTTCTTTCACTATATCTCCTACATTTCCCGGAACTGATATTAAACTGGAGATCGTTCTATCGAAATCTGCTAAAGACTGCAGTAAAGGAATACCAACTGCTTCTAATGACCTAATTGCTTTAGGAATAAAATGAAAATGAGATGATATGGATACAATGTTGCTTTTTAATTCATTGTCCGATACAGTTTTCTGTGCTAATTCGATAGATGCTGCTTCACTTGAATCAAAAATATTTATAATTTCTTTAATTTTAGAAAAATATTCTAAATAGTATAGAGCAGCTTCCAGCCATGTGCCCCAACGGGTTAAAATTGGCTGTGGTGGGAGGGGAACGTCAGGCGCTATTGTTCTGAACTTTTGAACTTTGGACGGAGCTTTCTTAAATACTTTCTTAACAGACGATATTAGCTTGTCCACTAAAGGATAACATGTTCGAATAGTCTCTGATATACGATGAAGGCCGTGTGCAAGACATGTTAAGTGAATCATATGAGCGAAAATACCTTTCAGTGTTGTACATGATTTTATCATATAACTAGCAGAGTCCTTATCAAGAGGAGCACATTATCATACTTAATGCAATCAGGCCACAATAGTTTCAGCGAATCAATAACAAACTGAGTAATTGTTGCATTGTTAGTAACTTCTAACACTGCAACATTCAGAAGATACGGAGTTGTGGGATTTTCTTTACAAAGGGATCCAACTATTAAATTTGCTATGTAACGACCTTCACAATCCGTCGTTTCATCAACAATAATCCATATAAATTGATTCGTAAGAATGTTCTGAATATTTGATATTACACTGTCGTAACACTGGCTTACATATGTTTTTCGTAAAGTA
Source organism: Diploptera punctata (assembly GCA_030220185.1). Taxonomy (NCBI): domain Eukaryota; kingdom Metazoa; phylum Arthropoda; class Insecta; order Blattodea; family Blaberidae; genus Diploptera; species Diploptera punctata. The sequence goes on from JASPKZ010008368.1 coordinate 1,558,148, forward strand.
CTTTCATCTGGTACATATTCGTTGTGTATTTCTGAAGAAAATTTCTTAGCGTTGGATTATTCAGTTTAAAGAGAGGAATATCGCATGCTATAAAAACCTCACACAAGTCTGAAGAAAACTGAGTCAACCTACTACCAAAACACTCCGCAAGTTGTTTTTGCTTTGGATTATTTTCCGTTTCACGTTTTTTAATTACCAATTCCTTATGTTTGGATGTGTTTATATGCTCCAACACTTGAAACTGTTTCTCACTGCCTACTTTTTTCTAACATGCTTTACAAAATAAAATTCTATTATCCGTCGAAATTCATTTACAAATGATTGAAGTCTACCTGAATTACTCAATTTAACATTGAACATGATTTAATACGGTATAGAAAGCCCCCTTAACAGTTTACATCCACTTCACCACACACAAAAACTAGACACTTGTTCAATAAACGAAGACACAACAACTGCTCGTGAGTCCGATGCCTAAGCGCGTTACTGTTGACCTTCGCTGCACGTGGAATACATACGGGGATTCACCAACGGACCATGTGAAAAATTGATGCCACCTCACGAAAACTTGAGGGGCTCCCAATGGGTGTACCATTCATCGTTAAACAAAATTCATAAACATAAATTAATCATGTTTACTACGTTACATTTTTAAATTAACTAATTAATTTAAATTAATGAAATTTTAAAAATTAAAAACCTTTAAATATTTGAAAAATACAAATAAATATACCAAAAATATACCAAATAAGCAGCTTCCCTGCATAAATGTTAAAATATGATGCATTTATAAATAAAGGTAAAATATGCACTTTTATGCACAATAAAATCAATATTATTGTATTCAGAAATTTGTGATTCGTGTAGATAATCTTTCGGCATATTTGCACAACGAGAGAGAACAAATATGCAAATGCATGAACTTCCGTTCCCTGATCATAAGTAATGCCACGAGTGATTTCAAATTTATCTAGAGAATTTGGAAATCAAGAGTGGCATTTGTTAGGACTATTGAACGAATAAAATTAAGCTGCTTACTCACAAATCATTATTTAACTATAGTTATTTTAAAATATTTATATATTTAATGTAAACAGCGATATTTGAAAACAAATCAGAAATGCGAGGTTATGTTCATTCACTGCTGCTTGGTCATATTATTTATTGCCAAATAAGATCGCAATATTATAAGAGTGCACCCAAGTGGAGAGATAATGAAACACATCAAACTATATATCATAATCAACATTACAGGTCATTCATTTATTTTTTTAATAAACAACTCAGTAAAATCAAGGAATCTTTTCATTATTTGCTATATTCAATGTATTTGTCGGAGAAAAAATAATGCTTTGACCTGTTCAGAACATTAAAAAGGAGGAGCTTTCTTTATCACAAAAGCAGGAGCTGATAAAGAGAAATCGATAAAGAGCGAGGTGAAACACGACTGTCATTGGTTGTAAAACAACATTCATTGAAACGTGATTGGTCATTGACTAGCATTTGTGGCATGAGTTAAATAGTCAACAACAATATCCTAATCGCCGTATCCCGCATCATACGACGTTTACTGCTGTGTACCTATGTCTGCGTGAGACCGGGTCATTTAGCAGATTACCTGGACAGGGACGCCGTCGCACAGTAAGAACGCTGCGATTGGAGGAAGCTGTCCTGCAGCATGTGGAGCGAGATCCTTCAATCAGCACTCGTGCAATAGCGCGTAACATGGGGACGATTCAGGCGAATGTAAGAAACGTCCTTCATGAGCAATTCTTACATCCATTTCACTTACAGCGTGTCCACAACCTGGAACCAGTTGATTATGCATCTAGAGCACAGTTTTCGCAGTGGTAACAGGAACAGTGTCAAATGCATCCTACATTTCCATCCTCTGTGTTGATTACAGATGAAGTAACGTTCGGGCGTGATGGAGTCTTCAACATGCACAATGCGCATGTTTGGAGTGAGGACAACCCACATTCCACAGTTACGCACATCAAGTGTGGTTCTTCGTTAATGTGTGGGCCGGTGTAGTTGGGGACAATTTAATTTAGGCCATTACATGGCAGGCATTATTACAATTTCCTCGCCAGAGCATTGTCAGAATTGCTGGAAGACGTCCCGCTCCCTACAAGACAACACACGTGGTTCCAACATGATAGGGCACCGGCACATTTTAGTCGTCCTGTGAACCAACGGTTTCCAGAAAAGTGGATTGGCAGAGGTGGCCCTGTACCATGGCCTGCACGATCGCCATATATGACCCCCTCTGGATTTTTTTGTGTGGGGAGAGATGCGCAACCTTGTTTACACAACTCCTGTTGCATCAGAATAGGATCTGGTTGCCCGGATAGTAGCAAAAGCAGGAGCAATTAAGGATACTCCTGGAGTTTTTGCCCGTGTTAGACAGAAAATGATCCTCCGGTGTAACTCTTGTTTACATGTCAATGGAGGCATTTATGAACCTCTACTGTAATTTAAGTAAATGCGCTGTGTTAATGTGTTGTCTCTTGGTAATAAAAAATGCAAAAGTGTTCGTTGGTTTAATTCATTTGTCGCCAGAGAAATCTTCCTCTACCGGTTTAAATAATCATCATAGGAAAAAATGACATTAGGGAAAAATATTTGTTTTGGTGTCCCTACAACCTCCCAGATTTTGTCGGTTTAATTAATTTTCACCCTGTATACATATTTTAAAATAACTATAGTTAAATAATGATTTATGAGTAAACAGTTTAATTTTATTCGTTAAATAGTCCTAACAAATGCCACTCTTTATTTCCAAATTCTCTAGATAAATTTACTCCTCACTTCGTGAGTCGTGAATTTATCGATAATTTGGAAATCACTCGTGGCATTACTTATGATAAATAATCCTACACATTTGAATAGGGTTAGGAACGTCATGACCTAGAATTCTATGTGAAAGATTAGTGTATATCAATTTACATGCTAAATATTTTCTTGACATGTCTTATCGTTAGAAGCTTCATGTTCAAATTACAATGTTGAGACATTCATTTTGTGTTATCTATCTCTTTATTTCACGTTTCTAAGTTATCGAAAAAAATATTCTCGAAAGTTGATACCGTGTAATTCCGAATATAACAAAAAAATGCTTACATTCAATTGAAATTAATTTGGAGGTAAAAAAATCTCCTTTAAGAGTTAAACTAAGATTATTTAATTAAAATGTGAAATCTATTTTATTATACGGCTGTGAAACTTGGAAGGCTACGAGGCAAATTGGAAAGAAATTGCAAATCTTTGTAAATCGTTGCCTGAGAAATATCTTGGGTGTATGGTGGCCAGATATTATAACAAATACAGAACTTTGGAGAAGAACGAATCAAAATTAAATTTATAAATAAATTAAATTTAGGGAAAATTGAAATGGATTGGTCATGCGTTAAGGAGAGAGAATGATAACATCCAAGGATTGAGAAGGCGAAAAGGAAGACCAAGGGCAAGATGAAGTAATTACATCAGGGATGAAGCTGAATAGGCAGAGATGAACTGGAATGGAATTAAGGCATTGGCAAACAACAGAGTTCGTTAGTGAGCTTTTATCAAGGCTATATGCTTCCCAGTGGAGTGACCAGGACAACAACAACAACTACTACTACTACTACTATTTCCGAATATAAGGCGCACTTTTAACCTAATTATTGGGTCCTCTCAAAATCGGGGTGCGTCTTATATTCGCATATAATTGACAACATTTTAGGTTATGGTAAGTCTCCATCGTCGGACGTTTATTTCTTCAAACCCCAAACGAACGACTTTACCTCTTCCAGCTAAGTTCCAGTTGTAAAGTAAACAAGCCAGATGAACGGACTGCATTTTCATAGGTTGAATAACTGTTTCACCTTTAGGCGTGTAAGAAAATATAGTATGCTCTCTAATACTCGAAATAATAATAATAATAATAATAATAATAATAATAATAATAACAATAGCAATAATAATAATAATAATAATAATAATAATAATATATCTAGCACATATAATTACAGTTATAACAGATTAAATAAACATTGTTATATTCTTACGCACGCGCAATGCAGAATACGTTGGAATTTCTATTTTAAAATGGCAACATTTTTATAGAATTTCTTATTGGAAAGCAAAGCGCTTGAAAGGCAGAGAGAAGCTTATCATTTTGAAAGTTTTCATACAGTTTAATGAAAAATATCCCATATTAGCCAATGAGGATGTGGTAAAATAACAGAATTTACAGGTGAGTCAGCATGGAACATAAATCCTGCTCATAATGAAATTGTACCGGTAAAAACAAAAAACAGTTATCAATCGACAACATGGAATAAGCGTAAACGACTAATTAGGTAGACCTATATATAACTTGTCATAAATAAATAAGAAATGAAGGAAGTTCTTAATTATTGGTACCATCTTATATTGTATTCAGTCTTATTTCCCGTAAAATACGTTTCTATTGTACACATTTCAGTCATATGGCGGGTAAAAGTAGCATCACGGTTCCCCAAATAGACGGAGTAGGCGAAGTAATACATTGCATGTATGTTTACAGTACAACTGGAATTTAGCTCGGAATTAGTATAGCGGTCAGTTGGAAGATTCACAGACTGACGTGGCATAGAATAACCCAAACTTGAATGTGAGGGAAATCTTGGAATAATTAGGCGAGGTGAAGTGGAATCGCGTGTTTCAATGCTCCAAGAAGGTCCTCCACGTCTAGTGGTCTGCATTGCAGTCTGGAACCAGGCACTACCATGCAATCAACTCAAACTTTTAACATTGCGGTATGTTACATGTTGTAAGATGTTAGCGAATTCCGATCTTCCACATTGAGGGCAATGACAAATGCAACTGCAACAAATATTTTACACTGCAACATATTCTGAGAATCAATATATAGTTAGTAACATTCTTGTTAATACAGCTGAGATTTTGTGATGTAAATGTTCGATCTTCCGAAATGTGATCTATTTCTGATTATGAATATCAGAGTGTCATAACAGCCTAACACAATATACTTAATAAAATAAATTGTCTTTTGCAACTAATTCTATTCAAAATATAATTAAAACTAAAATCAACGAAATTAAAGATTCATTTGTTTGCAACACTTAAAACACAAAACGCAGAACAATGTCCTCATTTAGTACTTAATAGAGCACCCCTTAGCTTTAATTACTGCTTGGCATCGTCGTTGCATTGAATTAACCATTTTTATTGTCTCAGATGTGATTCTATCCCATTCTTCTCTAATGAAACGTTTTACCTTTTCTTTTAAAGTCCCTTTCCTTTTACGGACATTTTTCTTAAACTAGGTCCAAAGATTCTCTATTGGATTTAGATCAGCTGACTGTGGAGGTGTTCTCAGCTGCTTCGGAACGTTCCACACCAACCAAAGCTTGTTAATGTCTGCAGTATATTTACTGTCAAAGTCTTGTTGGAATATATAATTATGTCCCAGTCCCATTTTTATGGCACTTTGTTTTATATTTTCCTTCAATATCCTGTTGTAATGCCACTTATCCATAATTCCGTCAATGAAGTGCAGGTTTCCAACCCCGCTGGAAGACATACAGGACCAGATCATAACTGACCCTCCTCCGTGTTTCACAGTCGAAGGAGTATTCATCTTATCATCAGCACTGTTGGGTTTCCTCCAAATCGTTATCATACCATCTGTTCCAAAGAGATTTATTTTGCTTTCATCGGGCCAAATTATACGATCCAAAAACTCCTCTAAACTGTTTACATGTTCTTTTTCAAAGAGTAATCTTGCAGCACATTTTTTTTTTCACTTACATATGGACTTTTTTCGCGGTCTGCGACAATGATAATTATGAGACCGCAGCACACTACGAACAGTCTGATTGCTCATTTGCTTTCCGGACACTTCTTTCACCATGGGCCTATGTTCCGGGGCATTAATCTGAGGATGTGCTCTGTAGCATTAGTAATTCCTAGAATTAATTTGGTTATTATTTGGGACCACACAATAGGCTTTTGTTATAGTAGTTAACGGTAACTCAAGGGTTGGCAGGTACATGTACCTAGCGAAGCGAAACTAATGTTTATTATAAGTGTAAATTTGATTGATGTGTTGAATATGGTCAAATTTGCAAAACAATAAATTTTGTTATAAGGAATACTTAACATTAGTAATTCCTAGAATTAATTTGGTTATTATTTGGGACCACACAATAAGCTTTTGTTTTACAGTGGTTAATGGTACCTCAAGGGTTGGCAGGTACATGTACCTAGCGAAGCGAAACTAATGTTTATTATAAAAGTGTAAATTTGATTGACGTGTTGAATATGGTCAAATTTGCGAAACAATACATTTTGTTAAAAGGAATACTTGAGCCAATTTTAAAATTTCCTTGGGAATGAATATAAAAGGCCAAGAAATTTTATTGTTAACACAGTGTGGTTAGTACTTCACACACACACACGCACGCACGCACACACACACACAGAGTGTGGTTGGTAGCACATGCACACACATAGTGTGGGCGATGGCTCCAATACGAGTACATACAGAGAGGAGCCAGTGGTTCCCTTACGAAAGCAGAGTGGGCTGGTTTGTCATATACGAATGTTCAGAGGTGCCTGTTGCTCCCATAGTATTGCCTAAAAGTGTGAATAAATCTATCGTACGTAAAATATACTAGGGAAGTCTAGATTTGGTCAATCGTTTACAATATTATTATTAATTCGTTGTGAATATCGTGTTTCACAAATAGTAAGCAAATAAACCCTCTTTCAAATTACACTACCTCATCAATTTTACATAAGCTTACTGCAAATGGCGCAACCAACAGTGTGGCTCGAACATTAGATAAATCGCTGGGTGATTGACAAAAAATAAATCAGTGACGGTGTGAACGAGAAAACCAGGTGACTGTGACCAACACGACGCCAGCTACAGTGCAAAGTTCGAAGGAAACTAGAATCAGCTGCAGACGCTGAGCTGGAAACAGTGAATGGAACCAGAGGCAGATCCGATCGGCATAAGAAGGCAACTCTGAAGAAATCATCGGACGCGGAAGTCAAAAATAATAAAATAAATGAAGATTAACATAATGAACTAGTAAGTGAAGGGTATTGATATATATGTGATTTAATATAGAAAGGTAATATATGTCTTTAAATGAAATATGTATGTGTAATTGGAAATTCCATAGTGAGATTTTTGCTGCTTTAAATGTGTTACGAGCCAGGGATAAAGTTAGTTTTGCATTATCCCCTTATGAAATATTATATAATATGATAAATAGGAATTGTTATTTTCTTGGGAATTTGATAATTACACGTGTTTGTATTTAAGTTGATTCATAATAAGAATAATTAAGATAGTGAACTCCCTAACTGAATACGAGCATGAATGAAATAAAATAAGTAATTTATAATATGTAAATTAATTTGAAGTGATAAGAATTTATCACATAGTTATTAAAAAGTAATGAACATTAATTAGAGTAATTTGCATATTCCAAACTGAGTTAAAGTCTTTAAGTAGCTTATATAGGGCTATATAAAATTATGATTGAATAAAGTAAAAATAGGAGTACATAAAGTCACGGGGATAAAATGAATATGGAATTTCCAAGTGCAAATGATGTTAATTTCAAATGGCATATGTTGTGAAGGATCCCCGATAGATTTAAGATACTTAGCTGAAGTCATACAATCGGTTATCAAAGATGATTTAATGCAGATAAACAAAGCTATAAAAGATAAATTAATAGAGCCAATGCGAGCTGGAAAAAAAAATTAAAATTCATTTGAACAATTGCAAAAACATTTAAATGATAATATTAAATGTTCAAAAATAGTCGCAAGTGAACCTAATAAAAATGCCCTTGAAGTAGAATCTGTGACCGAGGTGGAGCAGAACAACAAACTGATGAACGAGAAAATGAACATTGCTGATAACAAGGCGACAAAAGATTTAGGGTCGAATGTTTGAACGCATTAGACAGTAAAAGGCGTTCTCTGCTGATAAAGTTTTATCCAAACACATTTTTCTTACTCAGAAATCTATTCACGCGGTAATAATTGTAAGCTACCTGACAAGGTACCTTAAGATCGTATCTCAAGATATAAACTTATGTGAAAATTCCGAAGGGAACCGATGGTAACCGATGTAGTTTGAAACTTATCCAAGATGTCGGACCTTGAAGACTTCGATCATGTTTTCGGTATACGCGGAGAAGAGGAATTTGATAGAGTCTACCAAAAAATTCAACTGGAAGAACAGGAGAATCGGCGTAATATTGCGCGTCGCAGACGTGTTTGTATACGGTATTATTTGCCGGATGCAAGCATAAATGCATTCCTCTATAGCAGACCGAAATCATAACGGAAGTGTTTGTAATCGCTGAGAATTCTGGGTAATTCGTTGTTCTCCATATTAACTAAAATAAAACGTCAAACATTCATGCATTGAGACCGTAAGGCGGGCTCGTTATCTGGTCGATCTCAGCTCACCAGTGATTGGAAGTAATTTGAGTAGAGACTAATGTATTTGCATACGACCCTTAGTCTCAGTTGAAGGCAAGGTTCAGGTTCTCGAAAAGATAAGTGAAAATGTATTTGTAGATGGAAGCGTGTGTACAAATCATACAATGCCCCAGACCAAGGATATGTCATTGCGCGTGGATCGCGAGAAAAGTGAAATTTATGATCGACAACTGGAAAGTAGCCAGGAAATTAGCAGCAATGACGTATTCAGGGATATGGACGGGATGAAAGTTCCCAGTATTTTCTGACTTCAGTCCAAAAGGTTACAGAAATAGAACTCTCTCAATCTGATGCTGAAATGATAGAGTTAGTTGAAAATCAAATTCCTACCTTAAAATCAAGTGTACTAGATATTGTTGCTAGTGTAGAGGACACTGGGCAAATTAGTGACCCTACGAAGGCGTTAAAGACAAGTAAATTGATCGAAAGTAGGATGAACTGTAGGGTCATACAGAATAGATATACAGAAAGGAGTAGCGATAGGATAAATAGGTCGCCTATTAATAAATTAAAACTGGACGAGGAGGCAGAAGCCTCGTTCAAAAGAAGAAAATGTAGGGTCAAGAAATCGAGGGAAAAAGGAATAAGCAATAATAAATTTCCCAAGAATGATAAATACGGGAATTGTTAAAATAGGAAGTATAAAGTTGGTTTATTCGGTAGTGCTCCTAAAGAAATTTGCAAACTAAAAATATGGATGATAGGGAAAAAGTTAGTGATTGTATGCGATTCGTATGCACCATTTGATCCAGGCGTTCGAATAAAAAAAATAAGGTCAGAACATAATTGGAAAAGTCGAGATCATGTAGATATGAACACGCTTCCCTCTAAATGTTAAAAACTATGGCATGGTGTAATAGTGACAGCAAGACGTATGTGTTATCAAGTATTTAGTGAAACAGCAAGTGAATAAGGTATAAAAAAAGTGTTGAAATTAATAGAAATATGTGTGTTTTTTAAGTGTAAATATAAATAAATCATAGAGGCTAGTTTCTTCGGACCTGACGCCAAGATAATCTAGTGTCCTCGCAATTTAAGTGCGTTAAAAAAAGTTGGCAACTTCCTAGTGTGTATAGGTCTTCAAAAAAATGACAGCATTTAATAAGAACAAAGAGTAAAGTGTAAAATGGAGATGACTATTCTATTATTACTATAAGTATAAGGGTTTATATTTTGTATTTATGCGTTAAGATTTAGAAAATGGTTATAAAAATTATTGTTAAGTGTATTGAAAGTTGAATATACCATGTTTTCAAAGAATGGTCGGAAAGTGGACGTTGAACCAAAAGAAAAAAAAAATCTCAATTTTACGTATTTGAATTCAAGAGGCATTTATGTAGCATTAGTAATTCCTAGAATTAATTTGGTTATTATTTGGGACCACACAATAAGCTTTTGTTATACAATGGTTAATGGTAACCCAAGGGTTGGCAGGTACATTACCTAGCGAAGCTAAACTAATGTTTATTATAAGAGTGTAAATTTGATTGACGTGTTGAATATGGTCAAATTTGCAAAACAATACATTTTGTTAAAAGGAATACTTGAGCCAACTTTAAAACTTCCTTGGGAAATGAATATAAAAGGCCAAGAAATTTTATTGTTAACACAGTGTGTTAGTACTCACACGCACGCGCGCGCGCACACACACACACACGCACGCACGCACACACACATAGTGTGGTTAGTAGCTCCCATACATACACACACACACACACACACACACACACACACACACACACACACAGAGTGTGACTAGTTTATCATATTACAAGTATTCAGAGGAGCCTGTTGCTCCTATATTATATTATTATTAATTTGTTGTGAATATTGTGTTCTTCGTAAGAGGCTAACAAAATAAACTCTTTTTAATTAATTACACAACTCATTGTTACTGATCATCGAATTCCTTGTCCTTCACACCAGTAGAACCCAGAAAGAAGCATAATCTAAAACACGCCCTGAAGAGACCCTCGTGCCTTTTTCCGGCTGCAGCTCTAACATGTCTGAGTATAAAATGTTCTTCTCTTTCGTTTGTTCTCTACCTTTACGCTGAAAATCTTCCATGGTACCTACATACTTCAACTTGTTAACTATGTACTGTACAGTTGCATGTGATTTGCCCAGTATATTTTCTCATTTCATCGGTGATCTACTTCTTAAAGCATGGTTGACAATAGTTCTCTGTAAGTCTGAACTCAACTGCAATCTCTTCTCCATATTGTACAGAAATGAAGAAAGTACGTCAATGCTATGAAACAACCTCTCTCTACTCGTTCACTTGAGCAGGTAGCGCAACATTTGTGTACAAACACACAAAGGATAGCATTCTTTGGGTGTATGAACAAGACTGATGCATTCCAGTTTCATCCATGTTGCTATGCTAAAGTAATTATTGGTTTTCCAAATGAATTTAAACGTGCTACAATATAAAATCAATTGTCATACATTTCCGTAACACAGCTAATACTATTACGCCGCCTAGTATCAACTCTAGACGAACAGTTTGTGACATACACCCAACAGACTATGCACATCCAGTTCTTAAAAATAAAAATACATCACCTCTTCCATTGGTTCAAAGTAAATTAGCCTATCAAGAGAACTGTTAACCATTACATGCCCAAACCTACCACCAGAGCGATCTTTAAATTTTCCTTTCAGGTGAACTGCCCGCCCTAAGAATTCAATTTTGCTGGTTAACGAATCGACTTCAATTTTCTTAATTGAAATCTACATGCTAGTTTTTGATTTCAAAGATATGCGGCCGGTTGAGCATTAACATATATAGGCCTAATATGAATTTTTGTGATGGACGTTTTCGCTGTGTTGAACGAATGAAGTTCGTTAATTACTTTCATGGGATCGAGCTCAACTTCTTTAGTCTTTCGATGGTTGCATTTACGTCTACAACAAGAGAACTGACAACCATTACATACAGAAACCTTCCTTGAAATTTCGCCAAGAAGCGTTGTGAAGTACAAAACATATCAAAAACATTTCTGCAGTTTTTACCTGCAAGACACTAAAATCCAGCGCCAAACCTCTCATTTGAACTACAGGGAAGCAATACAACTCGTGAATTAGTAGATTGTATAACCTCACTACCTGCTGTCCGCAATGCGTCCCATCTCCTCACTCCACTCCTATCTTACTCATGCAGGGAGTCAATCTGCCCCGTTGGAATGTAGCTTCAATTTCTATGTCTCGCAGTAAAAACGGCAGATACATTTTTGGACATGCCATGGTACATCACAACACTTCTCTGGGAGAAATTTCAAGGTAAGTTTCGGCATGCAATGATTGACAGTTACTTTGTAAAATCAAATTAATCAATAATGGCAATTGTCAAAAACATAAAAATGCCCTCAATGTCTAATTTCACAATGGGTAAAAGTCTAATTGAGCTATAGGGCCTAAGATATTTTTTAAAACATTGTAAGTAATTCATTCTGTAGCTTTGGTCTGGGGGTAGCGTCGCAACGAGCCCCGGGTTCGATCCCCGGTCAGGACAAGTTTTCTGGGTGACTTCTTTTTCGGATGGTTTTCCTCACCTGTAAGGCAAATGTCAGGAAACTTTAAGGAACAAAAGGTCCCAGAATATCATTTGGCCACCATAATTATCATTATATTCACCATGTTTAGTATAAATGTGTGCGTGAATGGAGTGTTCGGTCTTAATGTTTTGTTGTCTTTGTGGAGGCCCTGATATTGAGCTGATTACTCATTATGGGGGCCCTCCGTGTCTTTGTGTGGCCAAAAAAGTATGTTTGTGTTTCCACGTTTAAAATCCCTCTCCCGACAGGTCGTCTCACTGCAAGACCCAGGTGACGTGTGGCATGTCAAATGAACTTATAAGGTGTATTACTCAGCCGACTCCGTCTATTGGGGGAATCGTTCTGCTACTTTTACCCGCCATATGAGTAAATAGTGTACGGAACTGTCATCGATAGAAACATTGTACTTAGGAAACATCGTAATTTGCGGGAAATAAGACTGCATACACTTTAAGGTGGTACCAATAGACTTAATTAGAAAATTCCTACATTTCTTATTTATTTATGACATAAAATTGTATATGGGCTTACCTAATCAGACGTTTATGCTCTTTACATGATGTCGATATACATATCCTTTATTTGAAATGTCATTACAAGCAGAATTTAAGCTCCATGCTGGTTCACCAGTAAATCTGCTATTATTTTCACCATATACTCAATGGCTAATGTAGGATATTTTTCACAAAACTATTTGAAAACATTGAACATAATTTGTTTATCTCAGCTTTTCAAATGGGTTGTTTTCCAGTGTTTTAAGAAATTCTACAGAAAGCGTTATTTTGAAGCAATAGAAATCCCAACATATTCTATATTGCGCATGCGTAAGAATAAAACAATACTTATTTAATCTTTTGGAATTGTAATTATATATTTTAGGATTCTCCCATATAACTTATATAGGCATGTGCTAGATATAATATATACTTATATTTGTTTTATTTCGAGTGTTAGAGAGCGAACTATATTTTCTTACACACCAATGAAAGTGCAGTCTACACCTGGTTTATTTACATTACAACTGGAACTTAGCTCGGAAGAGGTATAACATTTTTTGCGCGATAGTGCGTTCTGTCGTACTTACAGCAATGGCGACCATGATTGAAACTTCCTACATTTCGGGGTTGCCAACCTAAATATCTATACTGTAATATTACATATTAAAAAACGCGTATGGGAAGTAAAACCACTGCCCTCTATGTATACTACATACAATGTATAAAATATCCAAAAGGTAGTGTTAATATCATTATACGAAACAATTAACTGCATTTTAAATGAACTTAACTTTATTTGAAACAATATAAAACAATAAATACGTACTTGTCGCCATATTATCACTAAATGGTCTCACGGCCTCCCGTTGTTTCAACTAATAAACATTGCCCATACTGTTAACGTTAGTCAGTTGTTTATAATGAACACAAATATTTCCAACAATGATGTTATAAATTTACTATTATTTTGAAAAACACCATCGCGCAAAAAAAATAATGTACAACGCACGTTTGTGAAGTGTTTTACGGAACCTCGCTATCGCTCGGTTTTTTAACATTTTCCTCGATTCTGTAAAAACCACTTTCCAACCTCGCATTGTAATATACTAAACTACGTCAGCTATGAAGTTAACGCGTATTATTAACGCAGATGTGCGGACTTTATGCTCAAACAAACACAATGTTACAAACCTCGAATCAGGTGACGCCAAATGTCATGAATACAGCACATGTATTTGGATCCTGCATCCTCTCCCTCTCGAATCACTTCAAACTGCATTTGGCTACAAATCATAAACGTGAAATTTTCTCTCCGCTGTTTTCAACAATCAATAAACACGAAAGTTTTGTCGGCTTCCAAATGTTAGCACAGAATTAAACTGGCAGTGAGTCAAGATTTATGTAAGTTTTAATTAATGTTTCGCTCCAAGCCCCGGCGTGCGCTGCTACACAAATCATATAATACATCAAATATGTTTTTATTTATAGTTGAATAAATTGAAAATAAATTACAGGTTAATTAAATTGTATGGTATATATTGCGACGAACCAAACATGGCGGTTGCTAGAGTCAATTTTGAATTTCGGATTTCAGGTTAACCCCCACTTCTAATGACCGAATTTCGCTGATTTTTGGACAATGCCTACCTCGGTTTATTTTAATAGCATGTACTGAGATTCGTTGTGAAACATCGAACATTGTGACCGCTGAAATATTTTTAAATATTCGTTTCAGGTGAACTCCTACACCTAATGTTTTTAGGTCTTGTGAACTGTTTTCATACCAAGTGGGATTTAATGAATCTTCCCATCTAGAAATGGACGTCGAACACTTCTATGTCCTTTTGGTTTATACTTTAATAACAGCTGAGGGATTCTATATGCAGGCATTCTTTTAACATGTTCATACCAGTTGTTTCTCATGTTGTCAATTCTATTTGTTAAATTAAAAACATTTAAGTCTTTTCTAATATCTTCATTTCTTTTTCTGTCCAAAATTGTCACACCTGCTACTGAAAATAAGAACTTAATTTCTGCAGTTTCTATTTTTTTTGTCGGAACGGTTAAGAGTTAGAGAATAATTTTGACTACAAAACACGCGTCTATTCGAATGGAACGTTGTGTCAAAATTTCAAGTCAATCGACCAACTACGTCTGGAGGTTTACGCACACGCACACACACACACACACACACACACGCACGCACGCGCACACACACACACACACACACACACAGGGTGTAAATGAATTATACCGCATAAATTTAACTACGTATAGAGGGTATTATATAAGCATTTAGAGATAATGAACTAATGGTCTACGAATATGATACAGAGAATGTAACTTGCAACAAGCATGCGCCTTTAGCTCAGTGGTTATAGCAATCTAATATCGACGCAAATGTAAGATTTATGCATCACGTTCGAAACTTCCTACAGTACGTGTACACATTTTTTCTTTCTTCCTTTATTATGTATATAATGCAAAATTAATTACGTGTTTAGATTTACTTCTGGTTTAACTATTTATTCATTATTTTACAGAATACGACAATGGAATGTCGGCGCAGTACACGAGTTACAAAACTACCTATGTACGTATTGTACAGACAATTGTTGAAAGGTTGTAATAATAATATGATTACTGTAGAGTGCAATACGTTTCCCAAATAAAATGTGTAATTGTACTGTACAGTACTTATGTACTTAGATAAATGATAGTGCAGTGATTAATAACATGAAGAGGTATAGTGTATGTACACATGACATACATAATGTTATTGGGAAATAAAAACAATGCATTTGAGTAGACAAAAAAAAAGTAAAAAGCACTGCAGACTCATTAAAGAAATTGTTCAAATTGGCGACCTCCATTCTCACAACACAGACGGCATCGGCGACGAAAGAATTCTCGTCCCCGTTCAAGATACCAGGTGTTCAAGATACCAGGTGTCTCACGGATCACATCACATGCCGCGATTATGCGTGCAACTAACAGTTCATCTGTATCAACAGGGGTCGCATACACAAGTGTTTTCAGATGTCCCCACAAAAAATAATAAAGTGGACTGAGATCTGGAGAGCGAGGTGACCACACTACAGTTGGACTACCTCTTCCTATCCAACGGCCACCATACACTCCATCCAAACGATGTCGCACATTCCAGCAGAAATGGGGAAGAGCTCCATCGTGCTGAAACCACATGTTAATCCTGATGTGGAGAGGAACTTCATCTAGTAATGCAGGTAGGACGTGCTCTTTATGTCTTATAAATTACATCATTTAATCTCTGGGGAAGAAGGTACGGGTCAATGATGTGGTCAAAAATTATGCCTACCCATACGTTCATCGAAAATCTCTGCTGGTGACTCCTCTGGAAGATGGCATGAGGATTTTCATAATCCCATACATGACTGTTCTTCGAGTTCAGAACCAGCCCATCCCTATTAAATACTGCCTCATCAGTGAATAATACCGAGGAAAAGAAGTGCGGTGGCTGCAGCAAAGCCCAACTACAATATGGGGCCCGTTGAGCGAAGTCCATTGGCTGTAAGACTTGTACTTTTTGCAGATGAAAGGGATAGAGCTGGTCTTCATGCAGGGCCTCCCATACACTTTGATGGTTCGTACCATTACACGTCCGATAGCACGAGTACTAGTAGTAGGTTCCTCTTCCACCCTATAAAGAACATTATTTTTTCAAAATCTGCACTGCGACGTGTACATCTTGCACCGGCGTCTACTGTGTTTACCTTCAACGTCCCATGCTCCCGCAAACGCCTAACAACAGACTCGAAGGTTGTTCGGTGAGGATAGCGTCTATCCGGATACCGCTCCGCGTACATATGGCAGCAGCTCTTACACCATTACCTTGTGCTGCACCATAAATCAGATGCATATCGGCAAGTTCAGCATAACTGTAAATATGTCCCATGATGCTTTCATGTAATGCAACTGATACTGAAGTAACTTCTAAACAAATGTTAATGTAATCACTAATAGAAGAATAGGAATTTTGCGCATGTCCATACTAAACAAATTTCAGTGTCAACATATCACAGTATACAGGCAGTGTACAATAGGAGAATAGGAATTTTGCGCAAGCCCATACTAAACAAATTTCAGTGTCAATATATCACAGTGAAGAAAGAACGAAAGAAAGAGAAAAAAAAAATAGACGCCTGCCGTGATTTGAACCATCAGTGTTCGAATCTTAAATCCATCACTTTGATCATTAAGCCACAAAGTTAACTACACATATTATGCGTATTTAATTCTAAGCAAAGGTCTCATTGTTTCGATGCTACTTTAATCAGTGCAGTGGCGTGCAATCATCTACTAAGTTCGAAATTTCAAGGAATTTTATAACCCAATATTTCATAAACGTTGTTGATGAATTATTAGCAATCAGGATCTCGGAATTAATGTTAAGATATGAAGTTATTCTAGTATAATTTTTTTTCCTAGTATGCTCTCCTATTGATTTATCTGTATCGAAAGTCGTTTAGCTTGACTCCCATTTTCCCTCGTAGATCATTAGTTCATTAATCTCAAAATGCTTATATAATACCCTCTATACGTAGTTAAATTTATGCGGTTAAATTCATTTATACCCTGTGTGTGTGTGTGTGTGTATATATATATATATATATATATATATATATATATAATGAATGTAGCGCCCCAGCTGATAACTTTTTAAATTAATATAATTTTTCATTGTTAATATAACTGAATCACTGAGTTATTTTTACAGTCAACAGTGCAGAAAGTAATAAGGGAACTGTCAACCACTGAATGTGCCAAAACATACCTTGAAATTTCTCCCAGAGAAACTTTGTGATGTACCAAGGCCAGTACATTTTTTAAATCAACGCCCGACGTTGTCATTTCGACATTTCTAGTGTATTCTGCTGGCATTGGCTGAGGTTGGGGCGCCTGGAAGGCCGGTTACGCTGCCCGGATGATATGATGGGTGATGATGACAATGGTGCGCTAGGAGAGTCCTTAATCTAACTTAATATAATGCGAATATGAATGATGATGATTATGAAAGCAATGATGTTCGGTGACCGTTTGGGCCTTAACGTTTCCTACATTTGTCATGTAGGCGAAGAAAAACCCTGAAGAAAACCTCACCCAAGAAACTTGTCCTGACAGACTTGAACTCAAGCCCGCTGCGTGACAAGGTAGCATACTACCTCGAGACCACAGCGAAGGATGAATTATATTCCGCTTTTAACTAAAAGGAACAGAAATCGATGCCAGATTCCGGCAATGGCAACGCAATGTACTGAGCAGATGGACGTTCCTGTTTAAGTAAGATCGGGGTGGAACAAGGTAGTGAGATTATCCAGTTACCAGTATTCAAAAGTTGTATTACTTAAATGTAGTTTAAATTAGATATTTGCGCAGGATGAGTGCCTTGAAGTTAAAAGCGGCAGATAATTTTTGACACACAGCCTTGATACATCACAATGCTTCTCTGGGGAAAATTTCAAGGTAGGTTTCGGCATGCAATGTTGACAGTACAAGTATTTTCTAGTAAAAAAATTTATAGATTTAAGGAAATTAATTCCTTGGGATAAATCAATATCTGTTCATGGTCAAGTGGGCAAAGAATGGGCAATCAAACGTAACGAAGAAATTTGTGCCTGTTTTTCGTCTTGTTTTATCACTCTAACTGGTATGTGGTTTCAATTGGACACATTTGCATCCCAGATTGATTGCTGACTCTTGTAGCGGAATTAATACTAAGGTAAATTGTTTTATTTTATATACAGTATAATGTATTTCCGCAAAGTTACGCCTGATTCTATTAATTAATTACCTAAAAGACAAAGTTATACTCAAACAATTAGGGGAATCGGACTATTATAAATTGAGGATTACTTGTTGACCATAAGTTAAAACTCGATTTAGCGGTCGCCGTGTTTGTTTTCTCGCAACGTAACTAGATGACGTATATATGTTCAGTAAACACCAAAATCATGTAATTTCATTTCACATTCGTTCATTTCGTGTCAAGAAAAATAGTTTGGTTGGCGCCCACACGTGTTTAAAATATGTGATTGCGGGGATCTAGCCAGTGACTGCGAGCCTGAGCAATAAAAATGGGCAGAAAGGGCCAACAGGAATGTTGTAGGCCCTTCTCGGGTCACGAGCCAAACCCAAAAATGACGGTATGGGTCATGGAAAAAGAACCTGGGAAATTCGGGCCAGGAAGACGACCTACAACTAACATAACACTTCATTCCATTCATCCATAATACACTAGGATAACGCAATAGGTCTTTCAGATCACAGTCAGTCCGAATGAAGGTCTAAACAACTTGAATCTAAAAATCCGAGCTCTAGGGATAAGTTTATTTAATCTTTATATATAAAAATTCAGCCTGCATATGTTTGTGATTTACTTCTAAATCCCTCAACCGATCTTCATGAAAAGTTGTACATACATGTTTTCAAGTACCTAGAAATATTAGTCGCTATATATTATGCTCTAAAACTATTAGAAACGAAAACGTCTCTCTAGTGGTCAATATTTTCGATTCTTCTGTCAATATTTTCGATTCTTCACAACGAAACTCAGTGTATGTCATTAAAATAAACCGAAGTAGGCATTATTCGAAACTCAACGAATTCGGGCCGTTAAAAGTGGGGTTAACCTTAAATCCGAAAAAAAAAGACTAGCAAACCGCCATGTTTTGTTCGTAGCAATGTATAAACTTTATGTATACACATTTTCAGGTACGGCGAGTGTTTAGCTGCTATTATGCTCTAAAAACATTAGGTGTAAGAGTTTACCTGAAAAAAAAATTTAAATATCATACTTCATATATTTAGGCATCAGCTAGTATTAAACAAGTTAACAAATTGTTAGGTTCTGAAAGGACATGTTAGGGTTTGAATTTAATGTTATATAGAAAAGATCGGGATATTTAGCTTAATTTGTGAATCTCCTCCGCCTTCTGATAGACCTGTGCGTCTTAAAGAGTAAACTGAAGGACATTAATTGAGGCAGTTAGAATAAAAGGGATTTAAAGGATTTTTTCCGCAAGAAATGAGTTTGGTGCATTATTACATTCTTGAAGCATTATTATATTTACACTAATTCCGAGCTAAATTCCAGTTGTACTGTAAACAAATTGCATAAGGTATTACTTCGCCGACTCCGTTCTATTGGGAAAACCATGGTGTTACTTTTACCCGCCATATGACTGAATTGTAATCGATACAAACATTGTTCATAGACAACATCGTATTTTAAGGGAAATGTAACTGAATATAATGTAAGATGGTGCCAATAATTCGTAACTTCCATTTCTTACTTATTTATGACAAAACATTATATACGGGCCTACCTAATCAGACGTTTACGCTTTTTATAATAATAGCTTGATTTTACCTGACCTTAATGATGTCTATGGATATCATTTATTAATTTCATTACGAGCACCATATATGTTCCATGCTGACTCACTTGTTAATTCGCTGTTATTTTCTCATCCTCAATGGGTAATGTGGGACATTTTTCACTAAACTGTTTGAAAACATTGAAAATGATTTGTTTCTCTCCGCTTTACAAAGGTTTCCCTTCTTGATGCTTAAAAAATTGTACAGGAGAAGCAGCCGTTTGGAACTATTGAAATTCTAACGTATTCTGCATTTGCGCATGTGTAAGAAATAAACAATCTATTACTTATTTATTTAATCTATTAAAATTGTAATTATATATTTTAAGATTCTCCCATATAACTTATATAGCGATGTGTTAGGTAATATATATTTTTATTCTAATTATTTCGAGTATTAGAGAGCGAAATACATTTTCTTATACCCTTAAAGGTAGAACTATTATTCGACCAATGAAAACGCACTCATATCGCATCTTGGGAAGAAGACGGCCACAAGTGTAAAAAGTTTAGTGCCGAGTTATTTGCAATTAAAGTCTAAAAGAAAGAGTATAGTAAATTCAGTTTTTGATATGGACGCAATTTTATCCTATGTCCATTTTCTTGCACCTAACTATTGGCCATAAAGAAATAAATTTGTAACCATTTACCCTCCATGGTATCTTTACCTTGTCGTGGAGGAGTGGCTTGCGTGCTTAAATGATCCTGAGAGCTATGCCGGCGGTAGCATTGCTGCCGATAGGGTTATCCATGCCGGACTGGTCGAAGGTGATAAGCCAGACGAAAAAAGTACCTTGGTCGAGAGCGTGACGATCTTTCACCGTAAAAATACAACCGTCAAGAAATGCGGACATGGGTTCAACTGGGGTAAAATTTTCCGGAGGTCAAATAGTCCCCCATTCGGTTCTCCGGGCGGGGACTACTTCAGGGAACCCATGCCAAAGGCTCAAACACAGGGACATGTTCCTAGGAAAATGGAATGTTAGGACTTTATACAATAGCGGGGCACTAGAGATATTAACGCGAGAACTAGATAAATCGCCCTTGGATATAGTCGCTTTACAGGAAGTTAGGTGGCCAGGAGAAGGTAGTCAGGAATCAGGAAGCTTTGCATTATACTACGGGGGTGCAGAAAGACCTGCATTTGGAACGGGGTTTTTAGTCAGAAGGAGGATCCTATCCGCTATCCGAGATATTAAGTTTGTTAGTGATAGGATATCATACATAATTCTAAAGGGTAAACGACATGATTTTATAATTGTAAATGTACATGCCCCCACAGAAGATAAAGATGACAAGATCAAGGATGAGTTCTATGAAGAATTAGAATGCTTATTTGATAGCCTTTCACGATATCATATGAAAATTGTCTTAGGAGATTTTAATGCAAAAGTGGGGCGGGAAGATATATTCAAACCAACAATAGGCAAATTCAGTCTTCATGAAGATAGTAACGACAATGGGGTTAGATTAGTCACATTTGCCACATCGAAGAATCTCATTGTTAAGAGCACAACATTTCAGCATAAGGATATTCATAAATACACCTGGACGTCCCCAGATGGAGAAACTCGGAACCAGATAGATCATGTATTAGTGGATAAACGCTGGCACAGTAGCATCATCGATGTTAAATCAGTTAGAGGGACAGACTGCAATTCGGATCATCATCTGGTCAGAGTGAAAATCAGACAACGGCTATCGCTTATGAGAGGAACAAACGCTAAAGATGATTCTGTAAAATTTGAATTAAAAAACTTGAAAAATGATGAAATACGGCAAGAATACCGAATCAAAATAACTAATAGATTTGAAGTACTGGAATCTTTAGATGACAATGTGGCAAACGAAGAAGAAACTGATATAAATAAAGAATGGGAGGCTATAAGAGATACTATTAAATTGTCAGCATCAGAAAGCATTGGTTGTTTAAAAAAGAGGCAAAACAAGAAATGGTTTGATGAGGAATGTGCCGACATTGTAAAGAAAAGAAAGCTAGCAAAAATGAAATGGTTACACGAGCCAAATGAGGTAAATTTAGAGCAATTGGGTAGTATTAGACGGGAAACCACCAAGCTACTAAAGAGTAAAAAGAGGGAATATTTGAGAGAGAAGATTAATGATCTTGAAATGAATGCAAAAAATAGGAACATTAGAGAATTATATCAGGGAATTAGTATAGAGAAGAAAGGGTTTCAGGCTAGAACAAACATAATTCGGAATGAAAATGGGGATATGATTGCAGATTCCAGGAGTATATTAAATAGATGGAAAAGTTACTTTAATCAGCTATTAAATGTACATACAGAACAGGACATTGTGGAGGATAATTTACAGACGGCAGAAATGCTAGTCGCAGAGCCAAGTGCATTAGAGGTTGAAATGGCGATTGAAAAATTGAAGATGTATAAAGCATCAGGTTCAGATGAGATCCCAGCAGAACTGATAAAATCAGGGGGAGAAAAATTGATGGACAAGATAGGCTGGTTGCTTAGTATGATTTGGGAAAAAGAAGCTCTTCCAGATGAATGGAAGGAATCAATTATCGTACCAATTTATAAGAAAGGAGATAAAACTGATTGCAACAACTACAGGGGCATCTCATTACTTTCAACTTCGTACAAAATTCTAACAAATATATTAGTAAGCAGACTTACTCCCTATATTGATGACATTCTAGGAGATCATCAATGTGCATTTAGAAGAAACAGGTCTACAACAGATCAGATTTTTAGTATAAGACAGATTTTAGAAAAGAAATGGGAATATAATGGTACTGTACATCAACTGTATGTAGACTTCAAAAAAGCATATGATTCAATTAAGAGGGAGAAGTTATATAGTATCCTGCTGGAGTTCGGAATTCCTAAAAAGTTAGTTAGACTTATATGAATGTGTCTAAATGGCACAAAGAGTAGGGTGCGTGTAGGCAAACAGTTTTCGGACACTTTTGAAATCCAGAATGGGTTGAAGCAAGGAGATGCACTATCTCCTCTACTATTTAATTTTGTACTAGAGCATGCCATTAAATCTTTAGAGAATGAGGAAGGCTTACAACTGAATGGTATTAATAAGCTGTTAGTTTATGCTGATGATGTAGTACTACTGGCCGATAGCGAGGAGATACTAAAGGACAACACGCACACACTATTGAGTAACACTAAGAAATTAGGACTGGAAGTAAATATCAATAAAACTAAATATATGGTCACACGTAGAAATTCAGTATATAATGGAAATGGACAGCTAATGACAAATGAGGGAAATTTTGAGGAGGTGGCTGAATTCAAATACCTAGGAAGAATAATCACAAATAGGAATGAGATGCACAAAGAAATTAAACATAGGCTCAATTCTGGAAATGCGTGCTATTATGCATTGCAGAGACTCTTGATGTCCCAACTCCTTTCAAAAAACGTTAAACTGAAAATATATAAAACTATTATTCTACCAGTTATATTATATGGGTGCGAAACATGGACTCTTACTTTAAGAGAGGAAAGAAGATTACAAGTATTTGAGAATAAAGTACTTAGGAAAATTTTTGGACCAAAGAGAGATGAACAGACAGGTGAATGGAGAAGACTACATAACAATGAACTACATGGTCTTTATAGGAAGCCAGATATAATAAGAACAGTTAAGTCTCGTAGACTGCGATGGGCAGGACATGTTGCACGTATGGGGAATGGGAGACTTGCATGGAAGCTTCTTGTAGGAAAGCCAGAGGGAAAACGCCCAGTTGGTAGACCAAGAATGAGGTGGGAGAATAACATTAACTATGATTTGAGGGAAGTAGATTATACAGGGAATGATTGGAAAGCATTAGCTCAGGATAGGGATGTATGGAGAGCTTATGTCCGTGCGGCCATGAACCTACGGGTTCGATAGTGCCAGTGAGTAAGTAAGTAAGTAACAATTTTTCCTAACAGATAATAGTCTTAACTCAATTTATTACATTTTTACACTTGTGGCCCTCTTCTTCCCAAGATGCCATATAAACCTGGTTTGTTTACATTGCAACTAGAACTTAGCTCGGAAGACGTATATTGTGAAGGGATATAAGTGTATGCATTAGGAGTAGATAAAGTATAATTATTTTTATAATTTACAATTACCTATGATTTCGCTTATACAACTTCAACTTAAAAACTGCTTTTCTCAAAACTTGCACTTGAATACCTTTTCTTCTAACCGCCTCAATTAATCATTTTTTACGTAATGAAGTTGCTTTGAGAGAAAGAAGTGTGGCGTGACTTACTCATCAGGCAATGTAGCAGCACCTTCTTCCTGTCCGGGGGAGTTCAAGTGGTACACACAGAAGTTCTCCAGTAGCGCCCGCATGTCGATGTAGTTGAAAAAAGCTTGGAAACCCGAGATATCTGTAAAACAAAGACGACTTGATCAATATCCCGCAGTCAACAATCTCTTGGGAACATTGTTATTTATGTTAGATTGGCACAAAGTTTATACCATTACCATTATAAAGCATTTCTAGAAGAAAGAAGAGAAAGAACTATTTTTTTTTCATCACAATCAACACACTCTTATAGTGAGTGTTTCAACAGTCAACTTCTCTATAAAACTAATGAATAATAGTTTTAAAAAACTAAAAGAACACGCTTTATTAGAAAACTAAAAATGAAAAATAATTTTAATTTCCAATACGCTTGGGATAAAATAAAGTGGTCAACAAAAAAATGATCTCCAACACATGTCGAATAAAATTAGAGTTATCAACAAAAAGAAAATAATTTAACATCAAAAGCGTGGGGTGCTCTATATCAATTAATATATTTGATAATAAACAGATATTGGTAGAAGTAAGCTCTCTAAGAAGAAAATGTAAAAATCATAAAAGCACCCCACGCTTTTGATGGTAACATTATTTTCTTTTGTTGATAACTCTAATTTTATTCTATATGTGTTGGAGATGATTTTTTTGTTGACCACTTTATTTTAACCCAAGCGTATTGGAAATTAAAATTATTTTTCATTTTTAGTTTTCTAATAAAGCGTGTTCTTTTAGTTTTTTAAAACTATTATTTATTTTTTATTTTTTAGTTTTAATTTTACAGAATAAGATAAAAATGTAAATATCTTTATAAATTCGATACTATTGTAGTATGAGCTAAAAGTAATACTCTTCTATAAAAAAAACACTCCCAGCCGGATTTGAATCAGCGACGTATGGATTACTGAAAAAATTATATACCATTAAGAGTTCACTGCTCTACCAACTGAGCTCTTACAACGATTGACTAAAAACTCGACATGTCCGCAACCTATTATACCAGTTATCAGTTTTTTTGATTTTCGGATGATTCCGGCCAGGATTTTAGAAACAAAATATGAAATTATTGTATTGTCACGGGTCCTGTACAAAGTTTCAAATCGATCCAATGTTTCTAAGTGGGTGAAAATCCGCGTTGAAAGATTCCGTTACATTGATACAAAAACACTTTTTAAATTACGCTTTATATTAGCTTGACCTGTATCTATCTATCTATCTATCTATCTATCTATCTATCTATCTATCTATCTATCTATCTATCTATCTATCTATCTATCTATGTAAACGGAATCTTTCAACGCGATTTTCACCCACTTAAAATCATTGGATCGACTTGAAACTTTGTATACTTGTAGAGTACCCGTGACAATACAATAATTTCATATTTATTTTCTAAAATCCTGGCCATAATCATCAGAAAATCAAAAAAAGTGTTTTGTATCAATGTAACGGAATCTTTCAACGCGATTTTCACCCAATTAGAAACATTGGATCGACTTGAAACTTTGTATACGTGTAGAGGACCCGTGACAATACAATAATTTCATATTTTGTTTCTAAAATCCTGGCCGGAATCATCCGAAAATAAAAAAAAATGAAAACTGGTATAATAGGTTGCGGACTTGTCGAGTTTTTAGTGAATCGTTGTAAGAGCTCAGTTGGTAGAACAGTGAACTTTTAGTGGTATATAATTTCAGTAATCATATACGTCGCTGGTTCAAATCCGGCTGGGAGAGTTTTTTTTATAGAAGAGTATTACTTTTAGCTCATACTACAATAGTATCTAATTTAAGGATATTTACATTTTTATCTTATTCTGTAAAATATTAAAACTAAAAAATAAAAAATAAATAATAGTTTTAAAAACTAAAAGAACACGCTTTATTAGAAAACTAAAAAATGAAAAATAATTTTGATTTTCAATACGCTTGGGATAAAATAAAGTGGTCAACAAAAAAATCATCTCCAACACACATAGAATAAAATTAGAGTTATCAACAAAAATAAAATAATTTTACCATCAAAAGCGTGGGGTGCTTTTTATGGTTTTTACATTTTCTTCTTAGACAGCTTACTTTTACCAATATCTGTTTATTATCAAATATATTAATTGATATAGAGCACCCCACGCTTTTGATGATAAAATTATTTTCTTTTTGTTGATAACTCTAATTTTATTCTATATGTGTTGGAGATGATTTTTTTGTTGACCACTTTATTTTATCCCAAGCGTATTGGAAATTAAAATAATTTTTTTGATTTTCTGATGATTATGCCCAGGATTTTAAAAAATAAATATGAAATTGTTGTATTGTCACGGGTCCTCTACAAGTATACAAAGTTTCAAGTCGATCCAATATTTCTAAGTGGATGAAAATCGCGTTGAAAGATTCCGTTACATTGATACAAAAACACTTTTTTTTATTTTCTCATGATTATGGCCAGGATTTTAGAAAATAAATATGAAATTATTGTATTGTCACGGGTCCTCTACAAGTATACAAAGTTTTAAGTCGATCCAATGATTTTAAGTGGGTGAAAATCGCGTTGAAAAATTCCGTTACATAGACAGATAGATACAGGTCAAGCTAATATAAAGTGTGTAAAAATATGTTAAAATGCAATTCTTCCAGTTATATTATACTCGTATGGATGCGAAAATACGATATTTTACTTCAAGAAAGGAACAATATTATTACAAGCATTAGAAATTGGGACAAGAGTTCTGGAAATGCATGCTACTATGCATTACAGGGACTCTTGTTGTATCAACTTCTCTATAAATAAATAATAGTTTTAAATATAAAGCGTGTAAAAACTAAAAGAACACGCTTTATTAGAAAACTAAAAAATGAAAAATAATTTTAATTTCCAATACGCTTGGGATAAAATAAAGTGGTCAACAAAAAAATCATCTCCAACACATATAGAATAAAACTAGAATTATCAACGAAAAGAAAATAATTTTACCATCAAAAGCGTGGGGTGCTCTATATCAATTAATATATTTGATAATAAACAGATATTGGTAAAAGTAAGCTCTCTAAGAAGAAAATGTAAAAACCATAAAAAGCACCCCACGCTTTTGATGGTAAAATTATTTTATTTTTGTTGATAACTCTAATTTTATTCTGTATGTGTTGGAGATGATTTTTTTGTTGACCACTTTATTTTATCCCAAGCGTATTGGACATTAAAATTATTTTTCATTTTTTAGTTTTCTAATAAAGCGTGTTCTTTTAGTTTTTTAAAACTATTATTTATTTCTTATTTTTTAGTTTTAATATTTTACAGAATAAGATAAAAATGTAAATATCTTTAAATTCAATACTATTGTAGTATGAGCTAAAAGTATTAATCTTCTATAAAAAAACCCTCCCAGCCGGATTTGAACCAGCGACGTATGGATTACTGAAATTATATACCACTAGAGTTCACCGCTCTACCAACTGAGCTCTTACAACGATTGACTAAAAACTCGACAAGTCAGCAACCTATTATATCAGTTTTCATTTTTTTGATTTTCGGATGATTCTGGCCAGGATTTTAGAAACAAAGTATGAAATTATTGTATTGTCACGGGTCCTCTACACGTATACAAAGTTTCAAGTCGATCCAATGTTTCTAAGTGGGTGAAAATCGCGTTGAAAGATTCCATTACATTGATACAAAAACACTTATTTTGATTTTCTGATGATTATGGCCAGGATTTTAGAAAATAAATATGAAATTATTGTATTGTCACGGGTCCTCTACAAGTATACAAAGTTTCAAGTAGATCCAATTTTTCTAAGTGGGTGAAAATCGCGTTGAAAGATTCCGTTACATTGATACAAAAACACTTTTTTTGATTTTCTGATGATTATGGCCAGGATTTTAGAAAATAAGTATGGAATTATTGCATTGTCACGGGTCCTCTACAAGTATACAAAGTTTCAAGTCGATCCAATGTTTCTAAGTGGATGAAAATCGCGTTGAAAAATTCCATTACATTGATACAAAAACACTTATTTTGATTTTCTGATGATTATGGCCAGGATTTTAGAAAATAAATATGAAATTATTGTATTGTCACGGGTCCTCTACAAGTATACAAAGTTTCAAGTCGATCCAATTTTTCTAAGTGGGTGAAAATCGCGTTGAAAGATTCCGTTACATTGATACAAAAACACTTTTTTTGATTTTCTGATGATTATGGCCAGGATTTTAGAAAATAAAAATGAAATTATCGTATTGTCACGGATCCTCTACAAGTATACAAAGTTTCAAGTCGATCCGATGATTTTAAGTGGGCGAAAATCGCGTTGAAAGATTCCGTTACATAGATAGATAGATAGAGGTCAAGCTAATATAAAGCGTGTAAAAAGAGTTAAACGAAAATGAATAAAACTGTTATTCTCCCATTTATATTATATGGATGTGAAACATGTTCTCTTACTCTAAGGGAGGAGAAAATATTACGAGTAATTGAGAGTCAAGTTCTTAGAAAAAATTTGGACCAAAAGGAGATGAAAAGACAGGCGAATGGAGAAGACTACATAACAGTGAGCTACACGATCTTAATAGGAAACCAGATAAATAAGAACAGTTAAATCTCATAGACTGCAATGAGCAAGACATGTGGTACAAATGGGGAATGAAAGCGGGTCATGGACGCATTGAAAATCAGAGGGAAAACGCCCAGTTGGTAGACGAAGAATGAGGTGGGGAAAATAACATTAAGCATGATTTGAGGGAAGCGGATTATACAGGGGAAGATTGAAAAACATTGACTCAGATAAGGGATGTATGGAGAGCTTATGTCCGCGCGGCCAGAAACTATGGGTTTGATAGTGTCAGTTGGTTAGTTATTGGAAAACAAAGTGGCTAGTAACGTTTTTGTATGGAACCATCTTTGAAGGATAACCAAAAGGAAAGCGTCCATAAGGTAGGTCAAAAGTGAAGTGTAGAATAACATACTTGATTTAAGAGAGATGAATTATACACGGAAGGAAGATATTATTATTATTATTATTATTATTATTATTATTATGAATTTGAACATTTGGGGGTAAAAGTACATAAAAGAGGATAGACAAGAAAGTAATATTAAGAAAAGAATAAATAAAGTTAGAGCAATAACAGAATGTTAAATGGTGTCTGTGGAACAGACTTATAACCAGGAAAAATAAGTTAAAATATAATTCAATAGTTAAAGTACTGTCACAAATGGAACTGAAGTATGGAAATTCAACAAAAAACTTATGTCGATGGAAATTGATATCTTGAGGAGAGCAGTAAGATGTTTAAAAAATGAGCACGCACGACTAATGCAAGAAGAAAGATTACCCAGAAAAAAACATCAAAATGGCGTCCGTCTGGAAGAAGAAAGAAAGGAAGACCTCGAAACCCATGGATGCAAAAAATTAGAACTGGAATTAGGAAAGAGGACAGGACATGGAGTGGACGGATAGAGACGAGTGGAGAAGGAAATAAAACTTCAGGCACAGAAAGATGTGTAAACATTGAAAATCTGAATATAAATAAAATTGAAAGTAAAGTGATTAGGAACATTTTTGGATGGAAACTTCTTGTGGGATAACCAGAAGGAAAGCGCCCCGTGGTAGGTCAAGAACAAGGTGGGAGAATAAAAGTATACATGAATTGATAGAAATGAATTATACTGTACATGGAAGGATGTGATGTATAATTTAAAAAATATTATACTTTTTGGCGATCGTGTAGCCATTTTTAACTACTAAAAGCTAATTGTAGTCTTCTATTTACTGTTAAAAACGATAATTTAATTAAAAACTTGTGTTCTGTAATTGTTTTAGGTGTAAATAAAAAAAAAACATCCATGGGGCGTGGTGGAGTGACTAGCGTGCTTAAATGACTCCGAGAGCTATGAAGGCTGATCCCTATGTTGTAGCCCTGACCTATTTATAGTTGAACAA
Source organism: Diploptera punctata (assembly GCA_030220185.1). Classification (NCBI taxonomy): domain Eukaryota; kingdom Metazoa; phylum Arthropoda; class Insecta; order Blattodea; family Blaberidae; genus Diploptera; species Diploptera punctata. The sequence goes on from JASPKZ010008368.1 coordinate 1,588,367, forward strand.
ATATATTTGTTTCTTGGCACATAGGCTTTTGGCATGTGTTTTGGCAATATGCCAAGTTGAAAGCCTGTGGATGTTTGTGTTCCATCGTAACAGATGTTTGAATGACATAAGAAGCAGTGTTAGTATAGAACGGAGATAGATGAGCAAAGAGCCGTTATTAAATACCTTCAGAAGAAGGGGATGTCTCCTTCTCAAATTCATGAAGACATGGCGACAACTTTGGGGAAATCTGCTATGTCTTACGGCATAGTCAAGACATGGTTTTGTGTTTTTAAATGTGGAAGATCCTCCTGTGAAGACGAACATGGTGGTGACCCTTCAAGAACTGTCACAACTCCAGAAAACATTAACAAAGTGCATTATATAGTACTGCAAGATCGACGAATCACAATCAGAGACATATAATAGAGGAAACAGGCTTCTCATATCACAGTGTGCAGAATATTTTGGAAAAGGAATTGGGCATGAAAAAATTGACTGCAAGATGGGTGCCTCGAATGTTGACGCTGGCTCAAAAACGACAAAAGGACAGTACTTTGTGAGCAACATTTAACTAATATTAGAGCAGATAAAAATGTATTTATTGAAAGGTATGTGACTATGGATGAGACATGGGCCCATCACTATGACCCTGAAACCAAAATTCAAAGTATGCAGTAGAAACAAGAGGATTCGCCGACCCCAAAGTAATTCAAGGTGCTCCCATCAGCAGGCAAGGTGCTGCTCTCTGTCTTTTGAGATGACCAAGGTGTTATTATGGTAAACTATTTGCAGAGAGGAGCCACACCAACAGGCCTTTACTACGCAGGTTTAATTTATTCATTGCGAGATGCTATCAAAGAGAAACGCCGTGGCAAATTAAGTCGAAAGGTCCTTCTTCATCAAGACAACACCCTTGAACAGCAGGCTTTGAATTGCTGGACCATCCACCAATCTGGCCCCCAGCGACTACAGGCTATTCCCAAAACTCAAGGAGCACCTGCGTGGCCCTGGGGGGTCCGCTTATCGGGCCCCACGCTGTGCTCACAACATAAACAGGGCGAGTCCCCAGGCGGCGGATAGGGGAACGGTTGGTGTGGTCTGCTTGTCAGTCCTCCCGACTAGGTCCAGTCCGGACCCGCGGGCCATTTGTGAGGTCATCAGGACTCGAGAAACGTGGCGTACTACTTAGCTCGTGCTGCGACCACTTCAGTAGCATAACGCGTCCCCTCGGTGGCGTAGTGGGGACAAGGTTGGTGGATCTTCTAGTCAGTTCTCCCTGCCAAGTCCGATGGACTCGCGGACCGTAAGTGGGGTCAAAAGTAGACGAGCGCTTTGTTGTACTATGAGCTCACCATCCTGGTCCCACAGCAGGGACGGCGGCCACGAGGCGACGTGGTGGGGATCGGAAGCACCCTTTCCTTGGTTCAATAAACCCGAGGACCATCTGTGGGGGCACCAATGGCGATGAGCACCCTGGATGCCTACACTGAGCAGTGTGCTGGTCTCACAGCAGCGGCAGGAGGAGTCCTAGTTTTGCGAACGGGATGGCTGGGAAAATACCAAGCTTGATGCTAGCGGAACTATTGACCAGGTCAGAGTGCGCGAGACACGGAGAAGGTCGTCTTTTGGAGGGGGATTGGCGCTGACTCCGATGTGATCGTTGAGCTGACTCGATGACAATCTGTGAGGTCGTCAGAAGTTGAGCGACCTGACGTACTAATCCTCAGGCTGGACCCACTTCAGCAACAGAACACGTCCTTGGGTGGTGCACAGGGGGGTAGTCGGTGGATTAGCTAGTCAGTCCTCCGCATTAAGTTCGATGGACTCGTAAACCATTAGTGGGGTCGGCAGGAGATGAGCGCTATGCCGTACTATGTGCTTACCTGTCGGAGCTTGCAGGCTCCATGCTGCCCCACAACAGCGGCAGGGTGTCCCAGGAGGCACACCAGGGCACGGCCCGGATCAGTGCAGCACGGGAGCGCCTGCACTGACTTGAAGGAATCAAGCCCTAGCCGGTCTCACAACGGCCGCAGGATGAGTCCCTGGTGGTAGAATAGGGGATGGTCGGTGGATCTGCGATGCTCCCAACCAAAGCAGTCCTCCCTGCCTGGCTCATGGAGCTCGTGGACCAACTGTGGGGTCGTCAGAGTTGAGCGTCTGACGTACCATTGTAGCTCAGCAATTTCCACGAGTTGCAACTCCAACATCATCTCCCAGGGTGTTGGTTTTATTGCCCGTGAACTTGAATATGTGATCACGAAGTTGATAAGGGAGGGCAAGTCTGAGACTTGGGATATGGTCGAAGAGACCGATATATCTCAAGGGGTTGAGGGTGGGTTCAGCACCAGCGTGGGAAGAAATTTTCATTCGATAATGAGGTAATGCTGTCCGTAAACCAGTGGTTTACAGAGGTTGGAAGCTGTAGAAATGTTGAAGCACCGCTGGGAGAAGTGCGTCAATCTCCTAGTGGGCTATGTGGAAAAAGGAGGTAAGAATATTTTTTTCACCACAATCCTAAGTGGGCCAGGGCTACAGCATAGGGATCATCCCTCGTATTGCGGCAGTAACATTGTTACCGAAAGGGTTACTCATTCGGACGGATCGAAGCGACAAGCCAGACAAAAAAAAAAACCTTGTTCGACAGAATGACGATCTTTAACAGTAAAATTAAACCGTCAAGAAACGTGGATATAGAATCTACTGGTGTAAAACTTTTCGGAGATAAATAATATTACTCTTCGGGAGGAAACTACTTCAGGGAATCAGTATAGAGAGCTTATGTTCGCGCGGTCATGAAGCTACGGATTCGAAAGTGCCAGTGAGTTAGTTAGTTAGTTGAAAATAAAGTGGCTAGGAACAACTTTTGAATGACATTTCTTATAGGAAAACCAGAGGGAAAGCGCCTAGTAGGTAGGGGAAGGATGAGGTGGGAGAATAACATTATCAATTATTTCAGAGAGATGAATTATACATGGAAGGAAGTTATGTACAATTTAAAAAAGTTTATATGTTGTGTGATCATGCAGAAATTTTTTAGCTACTAGAAGCTTCTTGGAGTGTTTTATTTACTGTTAAAAACGATAATTTAATTAAAATCTGGAGTTCAGCAAATTGTTTAGGTACAAATGAAAATAAGGCCAACTAATTAACTAACTCGACACTATCGAACCCGTAGGTTCAAGGCCACGCAAACATAAGCTCTCCACACACCCCTATCCTGGAGCTAATGTTTTCAATCATCCCCTGTATAGTCTACTTCCCTCAAATCATGGTTAATGTTATTCCCCCAACCTCATTCTTCGTCTACCAACTGGGCGTTTTCCCTCTGGTTTCCCTATAAGAAGCTTCCATGTCCCTCTTTTATTACCGCTTCGTGCCACATGTCCTGCCCATCGCTATCTATGTTCTTAATATATCCGGTTTCCTATAAAGATCATGTAGCTCACTGTTATGTAGTCTTCTCCATTCACCTGCCTATTCATCTGTCTTTGGTCCAATAATCATAATCTTTTCCCCTCACCTGAAGTAAGAGTCCCACGTTTCACATCCATATAACTGGTAATGAAAACAAGCCTAATGATATTAACCTTCATTTGGACAGGAAAAGTGATGATTTCGATAGGAAAATAATGAAATGTTAGGGTCTTTTGATTGAATCTGAACTTGTTTGGAAATCACATATACATATTATTTCTAAGGAGATATCAAGAAGCATTTTCAAGTTGAGATCTCTGTCAAGAAGTGGTGTGTCTACAATTGCTTTCTGTACATTGTAAGGGATTTTACTGTGGGGAAATCATTGCTCAGCCATTAGAGTTTTCAAATTTCACAACAAAAAAAAAACTGTGAGAATTATTCATATTGCCAAAACAAAATACATTTTTTTAGAAATTTCTCTATTCTCAATATATACAATACAATGCATCTTATACATTAATATTAACAAAATACATATTCCACAATACCATAGTCAAGAGGTTTGAGCAGGATATTTAAAGGATTAGATATTCAACTAGATTATACTACCGGTCCTTCTTTAAATAGCATTTTCGTAAATTATAAATTTAAAGTTGATTTAAAAAATCAAATATTTGTGAGATAGGGCGTAAGAACTATATGTTGGGCACCAAATATATCTATTTTAACTAGATTTAAAAGAGCATATTGCCCACTTTCGATGAAACGGAATTTACAAAATTTGAGTTGCTCAACATACTCAACATATTTCTAACTATGGTCATGTCACTGAATCTTAGACTGATTAGATCAGTCACTGATTTTAAATTTCTTGACATCCTTGAAAGTTTGGAGATTTATAAAAACAAATAAAAAATAATGAGTAATGACACAGGCCATATTCCGGATTATGTTGAATATGTCAGTAAGTAATTTAAAATTGTCAGTTATGTGATATGACATAATCGGAACTGTAACTGATATTGTGTTTATATATTTAGCCTGTTTTTATTCAATCAATAACTAGTCTTGATAAATATAGTCTATCTATCGAAACGCGTTGATTGTTTTAATGTTTTGGTTTGGTGATTTGGGTTTTATTGATAATCTGTAATCAATTTTATTATCACCAAGAAGATCCTAATTTTATTAATATAATGTCATGCTAATTTTGATGATAGCAAAAATAAATTGGTTACACGGGTCAAATTAGTAAATTTAGAAATCGAAAAAGGGCAATATCAGACGGGAAACCACTTGGTTTTTAAAGAGTAAAAAAGGGGAATATGTGAGTGCGATAGAGTAATTAAATTAAACAAATTAACGACTTGAAAATGAAAGAGATTACTTACAGTTGAGTCCGAGGTCGTGGTACGTGAAGATGGCCGGCTTCGACCTGTTGCCCTGGACTGCCACCAACACGCTCCCTCTGCCCGTTTCCACTCGCTCCTCTATGACGCTGGTGTCGTCTCTAGATAGAGTCCTCGCGTTTGGAAACTGAAGCTGGATGTTCTTGAGTTCGATGTCGTCCATGCTGTCGGAGGGCATTGTGCTGCAAGCAAGAAATTTATTACTTGTTTAAAATCTAACTCACATATTAACAAAAACGATACTCGAGGCAAGCATATACAAATATGAGTCAATATCAACCGTATATGGTACAGAGCACCATATGACTGGCTGAGTTTTCTGGCACGAGTTCTCATAGACACTTTTAAAAATCAATTGATATTACAATTGCAGGGTGTCTAATAAGCTACTCCCTATTTTAAACAGTTAAAATTTCTTAATTCATTAACAATTTTTTTATAACAACTGTTGTTAGAAATAACACTACTCTTTGAGGTTTTGTTTAACATATTTTATTCATTATTTTTTTAAATGGAAAAAAAAAGAAAAAAGGAATTCAATGGAATATGTCAGAAAAATTAGAAGACCTCAACTTTGCAGATTATGTTTGCCTTCTTGTGCGATATGGAAACTAAAATAGAAAGATTAAATAGTGAGGCAACAAATATCGGACTTAAAATAAATGCCCTAAAACGAGAGAAATAAGAATTAATCCTAGCACAAATACAATACTAAAAATAAATGAAAAACAAATAAATGAAATCCAAGCTTTTACATATTTTGGAAGTACAATTACTATAGATGGAGGTGCTTTAGAAGATGTCCAGAATCGTATTAAGAAAGCAAACGGAGCATTTGTCCAGCTGTACACAGTGTGGAAGAATAAACACATTTGAATCAAAACTAAGATCAAACTATTTAACACAAATATAAAATCAGTTTTATTCTATTGATGTGAAGCATCGAAGATGATCATATAAATAATTAATTTGCTCCAGGTGTTTATGCCGGATAGTAAGTGTGAGATGGCCTGATATAATGTCAAACCAAGAACAATGACGCAAAACTGAACAAGCCCTATCGAAAAACAAATAAAGGAAAGAAAATGATCTTGGATTAGACATACTCTGCGTAAACCTAAAACAGCAATAGAAAAATCCGCACTGGACTGGAATCCTGAGGGATCAAGAAGAGGATGACCAAAAATGACTAGGGAAGAGGGAGAAATACATGAAATGGGGAAAACTTGGTGGAGTGAAGAGGTTGGTGGATGAAGGTAATTTATTTTTATACAGTGTTAGGAATAAAGATAAAAATATGAATTCTCGTTATCTTGGTCACATAATTATTGTGACCAAAATCTCCCGTATAAGAACAGTGTTCTTGAGGAGTTGGCAGTGTTCACGAGAATGTTTGAACTTCAGGTAGAGTTTGGGGAACATTCATAGTCTGACTTCGGTGACGAAAGCAATGTATGCAGAAAAACGCACGAGTTCTTTCACTCCCTCAGGCTTCAAGGGTGCACTAAGGGTCTGTACTAGGTTACTCTTCAATGTGACATTGTATGCTAATAATAATAATAATAATAATAATAATAATAATAATAATAATAATAATAAATATGAAATGTGCATAACGTGCAAAGAAGATTGTTCTTAGTCACTGCAGAGTTTCAGCAACGATTCTGATCTCATCCTACAGTTTAACACATGATATCTCTCGCAGTGTTCGCCACATCTTGCACACATGCAGCATGGGGGCTCGTGGAATCTCTGGTTTCTGCACAGATTGTGGTGAAATCTATGCAGAGCGGGTCTCGTCACTGTGTGGCGCAATTCATATCCTCCCTGAGTCCATTTACGGTTTGTCATAGCGTCCGTAATGTAGAATTCTTCCCAATTTTTCTGTTTCTTCTCGTGGAGTTCTTGCAGGAGGTCCTGGTAAGCTGATGTCACCGGTAGTAGGAACTTCAGTTTCAGCTCTTCTATGTAGAAGGATTCTCTGGAGAGTACATATACAAGTCGCGAGGGTGTGTATTTTAAGTGAAAGAGCACCCTTTTCAGGTGTGTGGTTTTTAGTTTCTCTATTTTTTTCAGGTTCTTTTTCTTTAAATGGACCCATATATTCTCTAACCCATATCTCGCAACAAGATCAACTTTAAGTTAAAAAAAGTTGTAGGTCTATTTCTAATGAGAGTCTGCTTATTGACTTAATGTCGCCCATGGCTCTTATCGGAGCACTTTCTCTGTCATTTACATGGTGTGTAAATACGCTTCTCTGTGTTTGGAAAGTGACTCCCAAATACGCAAAGCTAGTTATTAATTTTAGCGTTTTTCTCACAATGTAGAGAATGCCTCGTCTATCCTCTTTTCTAAAGGTCATAGAGACTGTTTTCTCTTCATTTAGTGCCAGTTCATTTTCTTTTGCCCAGTCCACTAATTGGTTGAAGGCTTTCTGCAGGTCACTATCCGAAGTTGAGGTCAATACCATGCCATCTGCATACATAAGCAGGTTTACGTTGCCAGGTTTTATTGCCTTGATGATTTCCGCTGTAGCTGAAGTGAACATCAAGGGGCTTAGCGGATCCCTCTGCAATACACGAACAGTTTTACTGTAACAGGTTCGATTTGTCTATACCATCACTTATTTCCACCCAGTTGTTGGCGAGGTGGTCTCTAATAGGCGGCAGTAGGTAGTGTTTTAGACCTATAGCGTTTTCCAATTTCTTCATTAGAATGGTTCTATTTATTGTGTCGAACGCCTTCCTCCACTGTTTGCTATGGCCGTTTCTATATCAGATTGGATACAATGTACAACTTGTGTCGTTGATCTCCCACTTCTGAATCCAAACTGTGAATCTGGTTGTTTCTCATCAACAATACATCTGAGACGCTTGCATAGTAATGTTGTAAGAATCTTGAGTAGAGTATTCTCTAAGGCAATGCCCCTGTACGCATTTGGGCCAGCCGTGTTGCCTTTCCCTTGTATAGCATTATTACCTTTGACGTTATCCATATTTATGGTATAGCTCCTTGTCTCAAGCATTCATTGAAGAGGGCGTGAGTGGTTTCGCTAGCACCGGGAGCGTAGTTTTCAAGTGTTCATTATATGTTATCTGGACCACATGCTTTATTGTTCTTTGTACTCATAATAGTATATTATATATATAGTATATAATGTTTTTCTGTGAAAAAATCAGTCTCTAGCCTGCAAAATTGAGTTTAAATGTCTCCCCCATTACTCCATCAGAATATTTCTTAGGAATTTAGGTTGCTTTGGTTGAAGAGCTTAGTATGGACTTTGCTTGGCTGTTTCAATTAACCGTTTTTCCTCTTCCTCCCAGAATAGCCTCTATAATTCTTTATATTGATTTTGTACTCTCTCCTCAGTCTAACATACAAGTCCAACTCATCAGCTGATCCAGTTGTTCTTGCTTTGTGCAAGGTGTTAATGGCTTTTCTTCTAGCTTCATAGCATTCTTTGTTGAACAATGGCTTAGACTTTCAATTTATATTATCTATTATATGAGTTGTTTTTATAATCAGTTTTTCTATCAGATATGCTGATTCATTCATCGTATTAGTTTGCATTAATGTTGTTTTAGTATTGACATTGTCCAATGCTGACAGATCGGCTTTCCTGCTTAGTTTCATAGTATGCTGATAAGAAACAACTGACACTCAATTAGTGTTACCAAAGACTGTTCCTAAAATCAATCGCTTTAACAGTAGGCCCACCTCACTATGAGTTTTGCTGGTGTGAAAGTGTTCATGATGGATTAAATAAAATAATTACAAAGCAAAACAATATGTTATAAATATTATAGCAAAGCTGTTAGGACAACTAAGACTAGAGATGTGTATAAAACAAGTGACTAGTGATACAAATAGATCTTATACATGTTTTTTCAACTGGTCGCTATATGATTTTTTTCTCTCCTTTGTGTGACAATTCATTGTGGAAAAACACTGACGTGGCAGATTTGAAACATTTAGGCCTATCCGAACAGATTTTCTAAAAACCATCTGGGCAATGGAATGAAGGAGAATAGACCTGATATAACATTAATTTATATATATATATATATATATATATATTATTGTTCGTTTCGATTGTTTTTTTTACTTAGGCCTAAATAACTGTGACCTTCCCACTACTCAATTGCTGAAACTGTGTAGTGATTAAAAGAAGTTAAATAAAACCGCAAACAGTGGTGTTTCTAAGAGTAGCAGTTCGGAAAAAGGGTTAATAAATAAATAAATTATAACTTTAAAAATAGGAAGTGACTTATCAGACATCCTGTATATGGAATAAATGGTACGCTCAGTATTTCTATTTTTTATATATTTGTAGCCCCATACCTTTCGGAATTTTATTCATTTCGAGCGTTCCGTTGATCACAAAAAGAAACAATCAATAAATATAACGCAAATATTGGATACAAATAAATGGTCCACAAATATTTAAGAAAGAGTTGAAGATTCAGGTACATTTAGTGAGATATTATAACAGGTATATGTGAACACAAAATCATTTTAAATCTAGCATAGAAATTAATACGCAAGGGTTGTTACAAGCAAATTATTTTATAGGTCTGCTTTAAGAATGTTAGCAATATAAGTGCGCAAGTTTGAAATACAGTACGGGTTAATTCTAGCAGCAGAAACTTCTATTTCTTGTATTCAGTAGATAATAAGTTCAACAATTTCATCGTGAAATTTCTACCAGTTTTCGGAATCTCATAATCCAAAGCAAAGTGGCATAAAAACACTTACTGCATTTTATCTCCCTACTTTACTCTGTTATCGCCGCGCTTTAAATTACGCTTTCGGAGGACTGAAACGTGTGCAATGAAAGAAAATAACGGGATTTTTTCAAGCTGAAATGACACCAGTTGTTTCCGAACAGAGAGACAGTCTACATTTATTATACAGTAACTTACTGCTCTTTGTTTTGTGTTCGACAAACCTGAGTCGAGCAAACACTGATGGAAAGGAGACCGATAACCACAGGAAATCATGAAGAGCACTCAATTAATGTCTAGTTAGCAAACTAAACCTGGTTAGTTTTTTTTAATTGGCAACAAAAACTACTATATATGAAACAATAAAAAATGGAAACAAATATCAAATAATGGTATCAAATTGACTAGAAACCAAGTAATTAAAACAATTCTGTATACCGATCACCAAATCATCTCAGCGACAACTGAAGATGAATTGCAGAAAGCCTCTTATGAATTAAATAAAATAGCTCAGAAATATGACACGATGGTATCTACTTCAAAAACAAAAACAATAGGAATTTTGGGTAAATAAATACAAAGGGTTAAAATAGAAATAAATGGACATATAATAGAATAAATATCTAATGTTAACTATCTTGGAAACATAATATCAGAGAATAAAGGGATATAGATATAAAATTATAAAAAAAATATAATAAATTAAATGGCTTAATTAAAAGAAATTTTGGAAAATCAATGTCAACAGAAACCAAATTAAGATTACATAATATTTCAAAACCAGCACTTAAATACGGAAGTGAAGTTTGGGTCCTGAATCAGAGAAATGAAAGAAATTGGAAGCAGCACATATGACATTTTTTGAGACTTCTTGAATTCACAAGATTAGATCATCAAATAAATATTGATATCAGAAAATAATTGAAAGTCGAAAATATATTAAATGATATAACCAAATATAAACAAAATTGGAAACATGTTTTGACGGTGGAAAAGGGAAGATTACTCAAAGTATTTCTGCAATATCAACCAAAGGGGGAGAGAGATTTGGGAAGAACGGATGGAATGCCAAAATTAATATTATGTATTTATTTTTGTAACACATATTTCTTCCCCAACTATCAGTTCTCTAACCTTAACAATCTTTATATATAAACAATTCAGCCTGCGTATGTTTGTGCTCGCAAAACTCTAAAAGTAATCGGTCAATTTACTTGATTGACTTGAAATTTTGACACGTTGCATTCGAATACGCGCATGTTTTTATAGTAAAATGAAACGTTGACACAATGTTACATTCGAATACGCGTGTACTCAAGTTCAAACTAGTTCGACTATCGATAAAGCGCAAGGGCAATCTCTGCAAGTGTGCAGTTTGAATTTAGAAAACGGTTGCTTCTCTCGTGGGCAATTATAAGTCGCATGCTCCAGAGAAGGTAAACCGTCCGATCTTAAACGGACAAATAAAAAACACACACAATCCACTAGCTTCACAATAAAAATATTTTATGTGAAAAAAAAATTAAACTATTTTCTTCGTTTAATTTCAATCCACATAATCACAGCAACGCAAGGCAAGATGCGTTTTCTCGGTAATTCTATGTTCGCCAGAATACTTTTATTTACTTTTCCATACATTTAAGAATGAGCCACAGCGAAGAATGACAGAGTTAATTAAATTTACTTCTTCAGATGTGTATCCTACTTGATTGTCTAATTTAGAACACTTAATTATTTGTGTCCACGAAGTTTTATCAAGTCTTTCTTGTAGAATGTGTTAGCAACGACACCTAGAGTGTGATTACTTTCAACTTGTCTATTTTTGAAGTCAATAAACATACATGTTGTTCAATCGAACCATGTACTGTCAATGCTCATTTTTATATACAATAAGCTTTCAACAAGTCACATGTTTTCATTATAACAGTAAACAATTCACTTAAATCTTAACTAGTTGTATTTCAGAAAGCAGACAAAGAAAATAATATATCCCTCTTTTGCGAGAAGAGTGGCATAACTAAAAAACATACTTTTTCAGGAGAGGCATTTAAAGGTTTGATATCAATACAGTATGACTTGCCTCTATTTGTCATACATATCAAATTATTGTACCAACTCATTGTATAAATCACCTATGTCTTTCTTCCAGAATATAGAACAGAGTTTTGTCTTTCATGTAGTGCTAATAACTTAGAACAGGCAATTTTTTGGTTATGTCACTCTTCACGCAAATAAGCGATATTGAGTAGCCTTAAGAATGATTAAACTGGGAGAATTACCATAACATTGGCAAGATAGAGTAGTATTTTGAAAATGCTGATCCCTACCGCATGGAATGAACTACCAAAAGCCATTGTGTGTGTGTATATGGAATGTTTTTTAATATAGAGAGGTGCAATTCTTTTCGCATGAAACGAAACTTCAACTGCCTCAAATACGAACGAATTACATAAAAAACACAAAAATATCATCTGTTTACGTTAAACTGAAAATATATAAAACTGTTATTCTCCCAGTCATATTATATTACTTAAAGGGAGAAGAAAATATTACAAGTATTTGAGAATAAAGTTCTTAGGAAGAATTTTGAATAAGAGATGAACAGACAGGCGAATGGACAAGACTTCGTAACAGTGAGCTGCATGATTTTTATAGGAAACCATATATAATAAGGAGAGTCAAGTCTCGTCGACTGCGATGGGCAGGACATGTGACACGAATGGTGAGTGAAAGAGAGGCTGAAAGCTTCTAGGAAAACCAGAGTTCGTAGACCAAGAATGAGGTGGGAGAATAACATCAACCATGATTTGATGGAAGTAGATTATAAAGGGAATGATTATATTAGCTCATGATATTATTATATTAGGGATTGTATGGAAAGCTTATGTCCGCGCGGCCATGCACCTATGGGTTCGATAGAGCCAATGAGTTATTAAGTAGTCTGTTTGCTGTTATACCCCCATTTTAAAATATGTGTTCGCTCGCCAAGAATGAAGTTTACTCTCGTGCCCAAAGGGTTACACGTTCTATAGACTGAGAAACATTTCAATCAGGCCTTGAAGCACGAGGGTTTAGGATGTTATCTCCTACGCGGAGAAAGCTAATACGTGAAAGGATTTCATTGTCGCCGATAAAACTAACTCCATGTCTCATAAACTGGACCAGGCATGTCGGGTTTCAAATTCGTTAGATCACTCAACGGGGCGAGATACAGTTTACACAGATATATCATTTAGTTTGAATTATGTGTTATATAAGAGCCAGCACGCACACTCTATTGAGTAAACATCAATAAAACTAAATATATGTTCTTACGTAGAAATACATTATATAATGGAAATGAACAGTTAATGGCAAACGAGGGAAATTTTGAAGAAGTGGCTGCATTCCAATACCTAGGAACAATAATTCACAGTGCAACAAATCGCAAGGTCACAAAAACTTTTTTCGAAGATGTAGGCGTTCTTTATGTATTTCGATATCCTAAATTCGAAAATTATACTCAAAGCAGTCCCGCGCCGTAGCCGAGCGGTTAAGGTAGGAAGCCTTGGCGCAGAGCTACGGGACTTGCGCTGGTTCGAGTCTCCATGGGGGAAGACATTTTCTCATGGTATTTCGGCCAGTATGGGACCGGTGCCCACCCAGCATCGTGAGGCAATTGGGTAGCTACAATAAGTAGCGGCTCCAGGTTGAGGAACCAGCTATAACGGCTGGGGGACTCGACATGCTAACCACATGTCACCCCTACACTGGCTGTTGATCATCTACCTCTGTGATTGACACATGTGGATGTGAAGGGCCAGCAGCCGGCTGGTAAAAGGCAACCGCTGAAAAGTGGAAAGACCCTCAATCGGATACTCAAAGCATCGTATCACTCACAGTTCTTTTCTTCAAAAATAGCATATTTGGTAATAATATCGCATAAGAAAGTAGTACATATGTATCGAATATCTTTAAACTTAGCATCTGGCAGTTTGGGGAACTTATTACATAGATATTTGAACGGTTGCCGTATTTAAGTAATGCCTGCTTCATCATGCCCAGTTTGATGTGCAGAGGGGGTAAGAATATTCTGCCACTTTCCACTAGAGGGACACACTTGATAATTTTGTCCCCTGAAACAAATTTCAACCTTCGGGGCCACTGTTTTTGCTTCCAATGTTTGTCAGGAGCCCGACCGTCCCATTCACAGATGAAACAGGGAAATTTTGTATATCCTGATTGTTTTCCTAGAATCATATCCAAACTTTCAAATCACCATACGCCATCCAATTATTGTGATCCTCATATTGGTTTGTGCAAAAACTGTGTGTGATACGATGTTTTGAATACCATTTTCGAATTTAGGAGGTCGAAAGACATTATGAACGCCTACATTTTCGAAAAAAAAAGACGTTTCACTGTTGCATTGTGTCACAAATAGGAATGAGGCGCACAAAGAAATTAAACATAGGCTCAATTCTCGAAATGCATGTTATTAGTTTATGCATTACAGGTACTCTTGTAATCCTAACTTCTCTCAAAAGACGTTAAACTGAACTTATATGTTGTTGTCTAATGTGCTGCAACTAACACCGAAGTCATTAGCAGTCTTGCTCTCCAGTACTTTGAGGTCTTAGAATCTTCATGTTTGACTGCGAAACAGATGACCTTCGTCCATTCCTTCAACTGCTTTTCGGTGAAAGCAGAACATTTGATTTTATAAAGGTGTTTTGCCAGACAGCCGTGGACCGTAGTAATTCTAAAATGTGCTACTTCTGTTTTTCTTAGTATGTCTGGTATATCAATATTTTTTTATTAGGTATTCCCATTTTTTGTTTCTGGCTACTGTTTGAAGTCTATTGTCATTCATAATTTTGAATTTTAACTTTATATGGCGTTTCACTGAGGAATAAGGTGTTGGTTTAGATCCAGGCAATTGTTCAATACGAGATCCTTTTTTCGGCGAGGAAATCGACTGTTTCATTACCGGCAATCCCACAGTGCGGGGGTAGCCATTGGAGGGCAATTTCTTTACCACAGTTTCGCAGGTCAGTAATAATGTCTTACCATTCTTTGCAGCCAAAACCTTTTTGGCCAGTAAATTGCCAAATATATAAAACTGTTATTCTCCCAGTTATATGGATGCGAAACATTAAATCTTACTTAATGGAGGAGAAAAGATTACGAGTATTTGAGAATAAAGTTCTTAAGAAAGTTGTTGGACCAAAGAGAGATGGACAGGCGAATGAAGAAGACTACATAACAGTGAGCTACATTAGTTTTATAGGAAACCAGATAAAATAAGAACTACGATGGTGAGGACATGTGGCACAAATGGGGAAATGAAAGAGGGATATGGAAACTTCTTGTTGGAAAACAGAAGAAAAACACCCGGTAACTAGGCCATTAATGAGGTGGGAGAATAACATTAATCTTGATTTGAGGAAAGTAGATTATACAGGGATTGATAGGAAAACATTTACTCACTATAGGGATATATGGAGGGGTTATGTATTATTTGTGTAACTGAACTACACCCGAGCACGAATTCTTGCTCATTCGAGTGTCAATACTGTGTATAAAATGTATTCTTATTATTATAAATCACATCTAGGTGTATCCACAAGACCCTTCTTGTTTCTAAAATACATTATGTATTCCTTGATGTAATTTTATTACTCCATGAAATGGCGATTATGATGGAATTCGAACCCAGCACTTGAGATGTGAGAAAAACCAGAAGGAAACCTCAGGTTGGTCATTATTGGTTTTTGAACCGGCAACCTCCAGAATAGAATCTGAACACTACCTATACTAGCTATCCTATCCATGTCACTAGAATCCAATCGGAACTATACAACAACGGAAATATATTTTCAATTAGTTTCTCGAAAGTAAATAGCTATTCATGGGAATAGAATTTAAATGAGAAAAGAACCTTGTTGACTAACAGCACAAAATAACTTGGTAATTCATGGAAGATACGAAGATTCTGGTTTTTGTCAGATGCAGCTGGTTTTACGTCCAGTTTGTACCTGATCTTTATCACATTCTTTCTGACTACTTTCTTATTCTATTCCATATAGCATCTACTTAAAAGTAGTTCTTCCATACAATTATCGTGAATTAGCTTCCCCCCCATCAAATTTGTGAATTAAATGATCACTACGAAAAATAACTGCCCCCCCATTTTTAGTTTAGGAAATAAATACTCATCAGAATAAAAATAACTGTTTTTTTAATGTAAGTAAAACAAAAATTAATAACACATCTTTCTTTTTCAGTTTAGGAAATAAATATCCACCTGGACAAACATAAATTAGCCATTTATTTAAGTTTAGAAAATATATAGCCACTAGAATAAAAATAAATACCCATTAATAAACAACTTTTTTACGAATTATGTAAATAAATACTCATTGGAACAAAAATTATTCATATTTTTCAAGTTTAGAAAACAAATACTCACTAAAAAATCCTATTTATTTTCAAGTTTTGGAAATAAATGCCAACTAGAAAACCCCAGATATAGTCTCGTAGACTGCGATGGGCAGGACCAGATGATACGAATGGGGAATGAAAGAGGGACATGGAAGTTTCTTGTGGGAAAAACAAAGGGAAACGCCCAGTTGGCAGACCAAGAATGAGGTGGGAGAATAACATTAACCATGATTTGAGAGAAGTAGATTATAAGGGATGATTAAAAAAATACTACATCGGGATAGGGATGTGTGGAGAGTTTATGTCCCCGTGGCCATGAACCTACGGGTTCGATAGTGTCAGTGAGTTAGTTATTTTTTTTATTTGCCCATGTTTTCCCTTTACAGAGATTTAGGCGCTCTCCCCCTACAGGGAAGAATTTGAACCATACTAATTTAGTTACACTTGTTTTCGTATAGATGTCATTTTGAGTGGTCCGTGATCAACGTTCCGCCTCATACTAACATCTAGGAAACCAAGGTAGTACTAGGACGGGAAAATTCCGTAAATTTTGGTTAGATGCCTTTTCATTCAGGCTTAAGGATTTTTTACGAGCCTGAAAATCTTCAGACTCGGGACCCATGGCTTTAAAGTCTCTCCCGGAGGACTTGCTCCTTGGATTTTTCCGTCCTAAAAAATCCATCGACCCCGGCCGGGTTTGAACCCGCGACCCTCGGGACCAGAGGCAAGGAGCATAACCACTAGTCCACCGCGGCCGAGTTAGTTAATACCCATTAGAAAACATTAGAATGAGTCAAAATTGTTATACTCGGCCTATTTTTTATTACGATTATATCGTTCAAGATCTCGTTAGTATTACCATTTGAAGGGGACAGGCAAAGTACCGGGAAAGTATTTTTTTTGTTTTAAATATAATTTGAGGTGTCATTAGATTCTCCATGGAAAGCACTATCATTTCGAAGCGTGAAACTGTAAAATATACTGTTTAGTCATGGGGTTTTTCAGAATTTTTTAAACTGCCATAAAACCTTCTTGGGGCACCATGCCCTGGGGTCGACTCAGCCTCTGACATAAGTAAATGTAGGTGTCCCCGAATGAGTGATCAGCTCAATGTCAGGGCCTCCTCTAAGGCAAAGAACATTAAGACGAAATACACCATTCACACACACATGATGGGAATATGATGGTCCTTCTTCTTCTTCCTTCCTATGTATTAGGCCAAGGCCTATTACGATTCTATAGAAAATTTTCCCTGCAGCGTTTCCCAGAGAACTTCGTCCTCTTGGTATATAATTATATAAACAGCTTTGAGGATCCGATTTGAACTCATTCTTTGCTCCTTAGTTTTATCTTTAACAGATCTATTTCTTTCACTTACTTATATCAAACTCTTAACTTTACTATCTAACCTCTCTTGGTTAACTCTTGTTTTTTGGACCCCGACGCTATTAGTACATCCGAGGGCTAGGGAGTCTTTCCTTTCTTCCATTTCTTCTTTATTTTATTTTCTTCTCCAGAAAAGCTCGACCAGAGGCTATAAGATGGCAGCCCCATCACTGGCCTTGCCTTCCTTTGGCCAGCAACCAATCAAAGGGACTATTATTGTGCTTTCAAGTCTTATACGAGAATTTTCCCGGAATATGATGGTGATGATAATGATAGCCAGATCATGTTCGGGGGTCATTTGGACCTCAACGTTTCGAGATATATGTCTTACAGGTGAGGAAAGCCCCCGATAAAAATAAATAATCTTGTTAGCAAACATGAAGGATCGATTCATTAACTTCATGACAGTCAATTAAAATCTAGACATTTCATTTCCTCCTCATGATACGAATTCTAGAATTACACAATTCTACTAATGTATAACTTACTTACTTACTCACTGGCACTATCGAACCCGAAGGTTCATGGCCGCGCGGACATAAGCTCTCCATACATCCCTATCCTGAGCTAATGCTTTCCAATCATTCCCTGTATAATCTACTTCCCTCAAATCATAGTTAATGTCTACTAAATGTATAATCTGTATATAATTAATTTCAATGTTTAATATAGCTTTCCCCTCCATGGTATCTTTACCTTGTCGTGGTGGAGTGGCTTGCGTGTTTTAAATGATCCTGAGAGCTATGCCGGCGGTAGCATTGGCTGCCGATAGGGTTACCCATGCTGGACTGGTTCGAAGGTGATAAGCCAGACGAAATAAGTACCTTGGTCGAAAGAGTGACCGATCTTTCACCGTAAAAATACAACCGTCCAGAAATGCGGACATGGGTTCTACTGGGGTAAAATTTTCCGGAGGTCAAATAGTCCCCCATTCGGTTCTCGGCGCGGGGACTACTTCAGGGAACCCACGCCAAAGGCTCAAACACAGGGACATGTTCCTAGGTACATGGAATGTTAGGACTTTATACAATAGCGGGACACTAAAGATATTAACGCGAGAACTAGATAAATCGCCCTTGGATATATTCGCTTTACAGGAAGTTAGGTGGCCAGGAGACAGGTAGTCAGGAATCAGGAAGCTTTGCATTATACTATGGGGGTGCAGAAAAACCTGCATTTGGAACGGGTTTTTTAGTCAGAAGGAGGATCCTATCCGCTATCCGAGATATTAAGTTTGTTAGTGATAGGATATCATACATAATTCTAAAGGGTAAACGACATGATTTTATAATTGTAAATGTACATGTCCCCACAGAAGATTAAGATGGCAAGATCAAGGATGAGTTCTATGAAGAATTAGAATGCTTATTTGATAGCCTTTCACGATATCATATGAAAATTGTCTTAGGAGATTTTAATGCAAAAGTGGGGCGGGAAGATATGTTCAAACCAACAATAGGCAAATTCATTCTTCATGAAGATAGTAACGACAATGGGGTTAGATTATTCACATTTGCCACATCAAAGAATCTCATTGTTAGAGCACAACATTTCAGCATAAGGATATTCATAAATACACCTGGACGTCCCCAGATGGAGAAACTCGGAACCAGATGGATCAAGTATTAGTGGATAAACGCTGGCACATTAGCATCATTGATATTAGATCAGTTAGAGGGACAGGCTGCAATTCGGATCATCATATGGTCAGAGTGAAAATCAGACAACGGCTATCGCTTATGAGAGGAACAAACGACTAAAGATGATTCTGTAAAATATGAATTTAAAAACTTGACGAAACAGGCAACTCTTGCCTAAACCAGGAAGCGAAGAAGAAGAAAAACTTGAAAAATGATGAATGGCGGCAAGAAATACCAAATCAAAATTGCTAATAGATTTGAAGTACTTAAAAAATAACGGGATATTTTGTGTGGGTTTATTATTTTTTTTTCACAGAACAAAAGTGCTTTATAATGAAAAAAGTGTTTAAAAAGTCTAGATATTGATTTTAAAACAAGTTAGAATTGAGACTGGATTCTAAGGAGTCTTGAATTATACAAATGGTTTTAAATATAGTAGAAAGAAGGTAAAGTTGCAAAAAAGCCGTTAAGACCTAAGAAAAGCTAAAAAAAAAAAGACTAATACGCCAAAAACCGTCGAAAAAGGACAAATAATATCCACCATTTTCTGGATTACAATGACCCAAAATTAATATATGCTAAGTTGGTCTCGTATTCAGACAAAAAAATGAAAAAAAAAAAACAAAAAAAAAAATAGAAAAAATTCTGAGCCCTACTAATTACATTAGTGGATGTAGAGGAACGTATTAAAAATAAACAAATGGCGCCATTAGTACAGCTTGATAAAATAAAAATATCTCAATTAAAAACAAAGATACGAATGTATTGACTTAGGTTTTCACGACCAGACTTATTCTGATGAAGTAAAATATTTTTCACTGAGAGTAATTAATAATCATCATTACAAAGAAATGTGGCAAACGAAGAAGAAACTGATATAAATAAAGAATGGAAGGCTATAAGAGCTACTATTAAATTGTCAGCATCAGAAAGCATTGATTGTTTAAAAAAGAGGCAAAACAAGAAATGGTTTGATGAGGAACGTGCCGACATTGTAAAGAAAAGAAAGGTAGCAAAAATGAAATGGTTACACGAGCCAAATGAAGTAAATTTAGATTAATTGGGTAGTGTTAGATGGGAAACCACCAAGTTACTAAAGAGTAAAAAGAGGGAATATTTGAGAGAGAAGATTAATGATCTTGAAATGAATGCAAAAAATAGGAACATTAGAGAATTATATCAGGGAATTAGTATAGAGAAGAAGGGGTTTCAGGCTAGAACAAACATAATTCGGAATGAAAAGGGGGATATGATTGCAGATTCTAGGAGTATATTAAATAGATGGAAAATATACTTTAATCAGCTATTAAATGTACATACAGAACAGGACATTGTGGAGGATAAGTTCAGACAGCAGAAATGTTAGTCGCAGAACCAAGTTCATTAGAGGTTGAAACTGCGATTGAAAAATTGAAGATGTATAAAGCATCAGGTTCAGATGAGATCCCAGCAGAACTGATAAAATCAGGGGGAGAAAAATTGATGGACAAGATATGTTGGTTGCTTAGTATGATTTGGGAAAAAGAAGCTCTTCCAGATGAATGGAAGGAATCAATTATCTTACCAATTTATAAGAAAGGAGATAAAACTGATTGCAACAACTACAGGGGCATCTCATTACTTTCAACTTCGTACAAAATTCTAACAAATATATTAGTAAGCAGACTTATTCCCTATATTGATGACATTCTAGGAGATCATCAATGTGCATTTAGAAGAAACAGGTCTACAACAGATCAGATTTTTAGTATAAGACAGATTTTAGAAAAGAAATGGGAATATAATGGTACTGTACATCAACTATATGTAGACTTCAAAAAAGCATATGATTCAATTAAGAGGGAGAAGTTATATAGTATCCTGCTGGAGTTCGGAATTCCTAAAAAGTTAGTTAGACTTATACGAATGTGTCTAAATGGCTCAAAGAGTAGGGTGCGTGTAGGCAAACAGTTTTCAGACACTTTTGAAATCCAGAATGGGTTGAAGCAAGGAGATGCACTATCTCCTCTACTATTTAATTTTGTACTAGAGCATGCCATTAAATCTTTAGAGAATGAGGAAGGCTTACAACTCAATGGTATTAATAAGCTGTTAGTTTATGCTGATGATGTAGTACTACTAGCCGATAGCGAGGAGATACTAAAGGCCAACACGCACACACTATTGAGTAACACTAAGAAATTGGGACTGGAAGTAAATATCAGTAAAACTAAATATATGGTCACACGTAGAAATTCAGTATATAATGGAAATGGACAGCTAATGACAAATGAGGGAAATTTTGAGGAAGTGGCTGAATTCAAATACCTAGGAACAATAATCACAAATAGGAATGAGATGCACAAAGAAATTAAACATAGGCTCAATTCTGGAAATGCATGCTATTATGCATTGCAGAGACTTTTGATGTCCCAACTCCTTTCAAAAAACGTTAAGCTGAAAATATATAAAACTATTATTCTACCAGTTATATTATATGGGTGCGAAACATGGACTCTTACTTTAAGGGAGGAAAGGAGATTACGAGTATTTGAGAATAAAGTTGTTAGGAAAATTTTTGGACCAAAGAGAGATGAACAGACAGGTGAATGGAGAAGACTACATAACAATGAACTACATGGTCTTTATAGGAAGCCAGATATAATAAGAACAGTTAAGTCTCGTAGACTGCGATGGGCAGGACATGTTGCACGTATGGGGAATGAAAGACGTGCATGGAAGCTTCTTGTAGGAAAGCCAGAAGGAAAACGCCCAGTTGGTAGACCAAGAATGAGGTGGGAGAACAACATTAACTATGATTTGAGGGAAGTAGATTATACAGGGACTCAGTGGAAAGCATTAGCTCAGGATAGGGATGTGTGGAGAGCTTATGTCCGCGCGGCCATGAATCTACGGGTTCGATAGTGCCAGTGAGTGAGTAAGTAAGTTAGTAAGTAAGTTTAATATAGCTTTTCATTCCTATTTTCAACTTAGTAATATTTTTAATTTAACAACTCACTTTGAAATGTATTTGCGTAGTTTTAATCCATAATAATTTTAACTCTTAAATTGGCTAAATATTAATTTTTCGTGTCAGTTATTTAAATGTACATGTCAAATGTAGATCTTAATATCTATTCAGGAGCAAACATTATTTTATAGGATACCCAATACTGAAATTAGAGACAAATATCAAATTCAAGACATAACCAAATTTATTATAGATAGACAAAAATATTGGAAATTACATATAGAAAGAATGGAAGAAAACTGACTTGCAAAAACAGCTAAAGAAAATAAACCAGTGGACAGGATAAGAGCAAGAGGAAGACCAACCAAGAGATGGATAGACATTGGATGCACATCGAATACGTCTTCCTCAGAGGAGTGATTTGGGAAATAAACGGGATGTAAATCCTACAAATAAAGGATAAGTTATTTAAATGTGGCGGACCACAGTGAAAACGAAGTAATGTACAGGCCTAACTATTATTATTAGGTATATTGTGTAATTGGATACATGTTTAAGTAATTTCCACTAGTTCATTTTCTTCTGTTTTATTAAAAAATATTACATAAAGACCTACAAAAAATATGGCGGGACAAGTTTTGATTAGAGTTGGAACGGATCTTATGGCCCATACCGTAATGTAGATGATGATTAAACAAATCAAACTGATTAATTCAAGTGTTAACTAATACGATTGGGAGGGAATATACTCTGCATAGCTTAGAAATGTAGATTACATCCCGGACATAAAGTTGAATAAATGTAGGAGACAAGAATCTATAGTTACGAACCTCAGCAGAGCGTCGCGATGCTAGACAGACAGGCGGCTCTGCCATACAAATTGCCGTTATATAACGTTATTACCGATGCACTAAACTAATTTATTGACTGTGTTTTAGAACAGTGCAACTAGAATTCTAGGTTCAATTCCTGAAAAATCATATTATTATGTATTACAGGGACTACTGTCGTACCAATTTCTTTAAAAAATATTAAACTAAAAATACATAAACTGTTATTCTCCCAGTTATATTATATAGATGCAAAACAAGGACTCTTACTTTAAGTGAGGAGAAAAGATACGACAATTTGAGAATAAAATCCTCAGGAAATGTTTGGACCAAAGAGATATGAACAATCAGGCGAATGGAGAAATGAGCTATATGAACTTTATAGAAAACCATTTAAATCTCATAGACTGCAATGGGCAGGACATAGTGACACGAATGGGGAAGCTCCTTGTAGAAAACCTCAGTGGGAATATGTCCAGTTGGTAGTCCAATAATGAGGTGAGAGAATAACATTAACCATGATTTAAGGAAAGTGGATTATACAGGTAATGATTGTAAAACATTAGCTCAGGATAGGGATGTATGGAGAGCTTATGTTCTCATGGCCATGAAGCTACGAGTTCGATAGTTCCAGTGAGTTAGTAACTAGAATTCAGTCCACGTTACAATGTACGAAAACACGAAACTATCAATTTACTTTGTTTTAATTAAATTAGAGTTACTTCAAATTGAAGTAGGTTCTTGTCTCATTCCCAAAGGTCCCTATCGTCTGCGTCTTCCAACCGGTCTTCTACCCGTGTGGCATCTTAATAAATCTGGTCTTTCCATCGTAGTTTTGCTATTCACAATTACTTCTAACTCGTGAATAATTGCCCATAATTATATATCCTACTAATTCCGAGCTAAGTTCCAGTTGTACTGTAAACAAACTTGCATAATATATTGACTTATGCTTTCACGGCCGGAGTTACTATGATGATCTTGCAGAAGATTTCCGGGCTGTTGGCCGTGGTCTAGAGGCTTGTAGTTCCCCAACGTTTCGCCAGAGACTGCGTCCGGCATCCTCAATGAGTCTCAAGACAACCCTTGAGGATGCCGGACGCAGTCTCTGGCGAAACGTTGGGGAACTACAAGCCTCAAGACCACGGCCAACAGCCCGGAAATCTTCTGCAAGATCATCATATAAACTTGCATAACTTCTCCGACTCCGTCTATTGGGGGGAGACCATGGTACTACTTTTCACCGCCATACGATTAAAAACATGTTCTTAAGAAACATCGAATTTTACGAGAAATAAGACTGAATACAAGGTTAGATGGTAGTCTACCAATAACACTGGACAACAAATTTTAAACTTCCTTTTGCACTCGAATAAAAATAGGTGATTATATATATTTGGCCTATGCTGAATTCAGATATGCAATCCAAAATTTTCTATGACGTACCATTTCTGCAGGAAACGTGATTGAAAATTTCCATGCAAATCCAAAAAGAAAATGACCGAACATATCTAATTTCAGTTTTCTGGTAATTCCTTATGTTATTTCTATAAATAGAAGGATTATTAAGAAAGAATTGTGTAGATTAAATAACTTTCGAGAAGACATAGTCACACATTTTCTGATTTATCATGCAAAAAAGTATAGAAATATAGAAAAAAAAAAGTTTAATTTTACTCACATTCAAAAAAAAAAAAATTCTGGAACATTTCCGCTTATGGACAACATCAGGAACATCTCTAATTAGCTACCTACAAGTCATCTAACATGCTGGGTGGCCATTGCGTTCTGTATCTTCTTTCCATAAAATATATGTCTTGATGAAAATGTTCTCCATTCATCGCTGACGGCCCCCAGGTTTGGAGGAAAGAAGTCCAGATGTGAATGTAGGAAATGTATTTTCAATGACATATGATACGCCAAGTTTTTATATGTCTTTAGTATATTCTCAATCATTTCTTGGTAGTGTTTGGCCCTTACATTTCCCAGAAAATTAGCACACACTGTCTTGAATCCCACCCATGCTGCTTTCTTACTGTCCTCTAGCACGTCATCAAACTTCTTGTCTTTCATCACTTCACAAATTTGTGGGTCAATAAAAATGCCTTCCTTCAATTTACCTTCACTAATTCTGGTGCAAATTTCAGTGTTGACCAGTGTAATTAGAAACTTCCATTTCTTTCTTATGTTTTTTATTTATCATAAGTAATGCCACGAGTGATTTCCAAATTATCGATAAATTCACGACTCACGAAGTGAGGAGTGAATTTATCTAGAGAATTTGGAAATCAAGAGTGGCATTTGTTAGGACTATTTAACGAATAAAATTAAGCTGTTTACTCACAAATCATTATTTAACTATAGTTATTTTAAAATATTTATATATTTAATGTAAACGGCGATGTTTACAAATGAGAAACGATAGGTACGCTTCTACTGCTTCTTTTGTTTATCACTGCAACCAGATCATACTATTTATTGCCAAAGGAACGCAATATTGTAAGGAGGAGCTTTCTTTAATATGGTAATTATAACACTGATAAATATTTGGTGAAACACCGACTCTGATTGGTTGTAAAACAGAAATCATTGAAACGTGATTGGTCATTGACTCCCATTTGGGGCATGAGTTAAATAGTCAGTGAAACTTATATATGGGTCTACCTAATTAGACGTTTACGCTTTTACATGCTGTAAATATATATATATATATATCTCGTCCAGTCATTTATTTTTCTTATACCATATAAATAAATAAATAAATATATATATATATATATTATAAATTAAATTTTTGACCTTGAGCAATGCAAGCTTAATATGACATAAGAAAAATAAATGCCTGGACGGGATATAATATCCATCCATAGTAATTCTGCCCGAAGGCAGGTCCTTCACTGTAATCATAGCATTTTTATGCTATGCTTGCAGCTTTACTAGGGAATTGTGTAGGTGTGGTAGCTTCCCGTTGCTTTCCACACCGGTGAAGGATGATGATGATGATGATGATAAGGATGATCATGATGATGATGGCCATATGATTTCGGGGACCGTTTGGGCCTTAAAGTTTTCCTGGCATTTGTCTTACAGGTGAGGAAAAACCCCGATAAAAACCTCACCCAGAAAAACTGCCCGCTGCGTGACAAGACAGCACACTACCTCGAGACCACAGCGGTGGACATATATAAGAAAGATAAATGTTTGTATTGGATTTGTCCGGTGGTGTAATGGACAGCACGCTGGGGTACCAACCCAGAGATCCGGGTTCAAATGCCGTCCAGGCCTTTATTTTTCTTATCATGTATCTATATATATATCCATCCATAGTAATTCTGCCCGAAGGCAGGTTTTTCATTGCAATCGTAGCATTTTCATGCTATGCTTTGCAGCTTTACTAGGGAATTTTAGGTGTGGTAGCTTCCTGTTGCTTTCCACACAGTTGAAGGACGATGATAAGATGAATATGAATGATGATGATTGTGATGGCCATATGATTTCGGGGACCGTTTGGACCTTAAAGTTTTCTTATAGGTGAGGAAAAACCCCGATAAAAACCTCACCCAGAAAAACTGTCCCGAGCGGGGATCGAACCCGGGCCCGCTGCGTGACAAGGCAGTACGCTACCTCGAGACCACAGCGGTGGACATTATATATATATTCTTTATTAACCGGTAGAATTTCATTATGAGCATAATTTATCGATGCTGACTCTCCTGCAAGTTCTGCTGTTATTTTCACCATATCCTCAATGGCTAATGTGTGATATTTTTTCACAAAATAATTAGTTTCTCTCCGCTTTTCAAATACTTTCCTTTCTGATGCTTAAAAACTTCTACACAAGCGATCATTTTGAAACAATTAAAATTCCAACGTATTCTGCATTACGCATGCGTAAAAATAAAACAATGCTTATTCAATATAGGCCTATTGGAATTGTAATTATATATTTTAAGATTCTCCCATATAACTTATATAGATAGGTATATGTTATTTTATTTTCTTCATTTCGAGTGTTAGAAGGGGAACTACATTTTCTTACACGCTCAAAGGTAAAAACCATTCTTCGACCAATGAAAATGCAGTCATACATTGTTTCTTTACATTGCAACTTAGCTTGGAAGAGGTATCGCTATCGTGTTCTTTTGACGTATTATTTGACCAAGCCATCGTAGTCTTCTCTTCTTCACTGCTGCTACCACATCCGACTCCACCATTCTTAATCATCTGTTATTTATTATCGTCCATTAATTAAATGCTTTGGAATGGGTTGATTACGTCATTTAAGTTTGCGTTTTTCCGATACGGAAGATGCATGTGTCGAGTTACTACAATAATATAATTTAAAATGGTGTTTTCTCCAATCCTGGTGTTATTATGACAATGAGTTCCTGTTTAGAGCACGAGTTGTCTAGCAACACATACAAATCAATACAGGTAATCATAGCCACTTAATGAAACAAAAACAATACATATTTTGTAAGGTTATTTGTGTTAGTAAACATTAAATGCAAGTTTGTTATATTCCAAAATGTAATTCCATAACTTACATATTAATGGAATATTATTTACCCATACATTAAGCCGCGATGGTGTAGTGGTCATGTTCCTTGCTTGTAGTCCCAAAGGTCGCGAGTTCAAAAAAAATCTCTAAATGATGGTAAACTTCCCAATCAAATCGGTCAAGCAGTTTTAAGTCCATAAAGGACATACTAACAGACGTTCATTTTTATATGTACGTTTAAAGATCCTTTTTAAATTACATCGGCTTCAAACTTATAAATGGGAATAATTTCACACAATCTTAAACTTCAATTCTCTTCGATAATTTTTCTTCTTAGAGGCGTTTTACGAACATTAAGGAATCGTCTAGTCTATACAGCGCATTTATTAAAATGTCGTGATAACTAAGTCCCTGAGATATACGATAGTGCGGCGAAGTATTAACTAACTCACTGGCACTATCGAATCCGTAGGTTGATAGTCGCTCGAACATAAACTCTCCACACATCCCTATCCGGATGTAAGTTTTCCAATAATCTCCCCAATCTACTTCCCTCAAATCATGGTTAATGTTATTCTCCCACCTCATTCTTTGCCTACCTTACTGGGTGCTTTCCCTCTGGTTTTCATACAAGCTTTCATGTCCCTTTTCCATTTGTGTCATATGTCCTGACCATCGCAATCTACGAGACAAACTGTTCTTATTACATCTTGTTTCACACATCAAGATCATGTAGCTCATTGTTATGTAGTTTCCTCCATTCTGCTTATTCATCTCTCTTTAGTCAAACAATTTTCCTAAAACTTTAGGCCTATTCTCAAATACTGGTAATTTTATATTCTCTTTTAATGTAAGAATCCATGTTTCACATCCATATAATGTAACTGGGAGAATAACAGTTTTATATATTTTCAGTTAAACATTTTTTTAGAGAAATTGGGACAAGAGTCCCTATAAAACATAATGACATGAATTTAGGAAATAACATCGACTAGATTAAGAGCATACACATTTCGTAAGACTGAATTATAGAGTTTTGATGGTAAACAATGAAAATGAAAGTAATTTGGCGTTAAACGATGCATAAATATGATGCAGTATGTGGAGTCGCTACAATATATACCGAACTTACTGTGGGTAATATTCCATGAAAGAGATCAATGTTCTGATGTTAAAGACCTTCCGGAGAAAGTTCATACACCCTCAAGTTCTGAGCGAGTCAATTTCACGACTCAAACTTTGTAATTTGGAAACAAAGAGAATTATATCAGCTGTACTGTGTTCCCAGTTTCACACTGGAGGAAGGAATTAGGAACATTCCTTTCTTTTTTATGTGTGTGTGTGTGTGTGTGTGTGTGTGTGTGTATATATATATATATATATATATATATATATATATATATATATATATATTTATTCGGAATGGAAAATTGGATTTATCTCGCATAATTTTGCTAAAACACGTTTTACTGAAAATAAATATAAAATTATCTCATTAACACTACAGATCTCGAAAGTTAATGACCGCAAATCTCACCCATCCCACAATTTTTTCCTCTGGTTTCTCATAAAATCATATGACATTTACTCATAGATGCAGACATCTGCAAAC
The DNA here is from genome assembly GCA_030220185.1 of Diploptera punctata. Classification (NCBI taxonomy): domain Eukaryota; kingdom Metazoa; phylum Arthropoda; class Insecta; order Blattodea; family Blaberidae; genus Diploptera; species Diploptera punctata. The sequence continues at coordinate 1,617,241 of JASPKZ010008368.1, forward strand.
ATATTTTTTAAAAACCAAATTCTGTTCCATTTTAGTTGCAATTATAGCTCTTAGAATATAAGCGGACGTCCTCGGAAGAGATGGTCTTGGATCTATTAGTGAAGAGGAACAGGCAACTAATGCCTAAACCAGGAAGTGCAGACGAAGAAGAAGAAGAATATAAGAGTAAAAACTGAGGCTTTATCACTCTGATCAATCATGTGTTCTACAAAACGAAAAACTTTAAATATCATCATCACCGTAGTCCTGTTTCGGCTCAAAAGAAACACTACCCGAAAGTCTTTTGAGTGGATGTCCTGATCTACTTCTTCCTGCAGGTTTATAGCTTAACATCTGTTTGATCCTGCATTCGATGAACACGTTGCATCCACCTTGACTTATAATAAGAAATTTTGTTTTCTAAAGATTCCATGTGTAATTTTTCTAATATGTCTTCTTTTTTTATGATCTAGTAGCGTGTATCATTTCGAAGATATCTCAATTTCAGAAGATCTAAGTCTCTGTATATCCTTTGGTTTCAATGTCCATACTTCGCCACCGAACGAAAGAGTTGGAAAAGTCACTGTTTTATACACTTTTAGTCTTTGAATGTTTTTAGACTAACTGCAGCTTGAAGATAGAATTTATTAACCCTAACATCCTTAAAATTTTTGCATTTACATCCTTTTCTATTTCATATGAGATATAAATTTACATATTATATATTAATAAAATTAACTCTTTAATAACTCGGAGTGAAATTCAAAATAAATACTAAGTATCTATAACCATTAATTAACTTCTTCCGAGGCTCTGCGTCAAGGCAGGGACGCTCGGCCACGGTGCGGACAGAAAAACTTTCTTCAAAGATTAACTTTCTTCTCAATCTCTAATTTTGTGGATGTCAAGTTTCAAAAATTAAAAAAATACTAAAACATACGAATTGCAAACTGAACAAACAATACATTAAATAACAATATAAAATAAAATAGAAGAAACAATTTATAAAAAACAAATATGTTCCGAACAGCTGGGAACAATTTTATATTGGCAGAATAATAAGAACTTTTAATATACGATTTAATGAACATTTTAAGGATTTTGAATATACTGAATTAATGCATAAATTAGAGTCATCCAAAGTCTTTATGTTAATTCAAAAATGGAAAATTAGAACTTAAAAAGATAAATTCTCAGAAGAAATATTAGTGAATAAAGGAGTGAGATAAGGATGTGGCCTCTCACCAGTATTATTTAATAAAATAATGAAGGCACATAAAATTATATTTCTACAATGAATACAGATTTCCAGAAATGAACCTATACAGACACTTTTGTATGTAGACGGTTTAGTACTGTTTGCAAACTCAGAAGTAGAATTACAAATGGGGGCACATCAATTAAATAATATAGCCAAACAGTTCGATTTGAAAATTTCTTCCCAAAAAACAAAATCTACGGGTATGTGTGGAAAACACTTACGAAGAATTAAAATATAATTAGATGGAAAAATCATCGAACAATTTCTGAATTTAATTACCTCGGTCACCTAATATCTGATATAAGAAATGACAGAGATAAAGTTACAGAAATAAATAAACGGAGTCATAAAAATAAATTTTGGTAAACAAATGCCAACCGCAACCAAATTGGGATTGCAACCAAATTGAGATTACACAATGTAACTAAAAATCAGAACTAAAATATAGCAGCGAAAATTGGACACAACGTTCTAAAATAAAATCAATTTTCAAGCGGCACACATGAGAATTTTACGTGTACTCCTAGGTTTGACAAAAATGGACAAGCAAAGAAACACAGATGCACAAGATAAATTAAAAGTTCAATATATACTTGAAGAAACCAGAACTATCAAATCAAATAGTTATAACATGTCCAAAGAATGGACCCACCTCGTTTTATTAAATTAGCACTGCAGTATCAACCTAAATGACTTCGAGATAAAAGAAGACCAAAATTAAGATGGACTGACCAACCACATTTTGAGATCTCATAGAAACAGGCTTAACATAAGTTCATGACGAAGAAATATAATTAGGGTATATCCAGTTTTATGAAACATGTAACAGATTCAGGTCACCGATTTAGTACAATCGACAATATGTTATCGATGATCCACAAAGAAAATAACAAGTTGAAAATTAGTATCTTTGAAGAAATCGAGATAAAAAATTCAAGAATGTACAATTACCAAATAAAAACACATACAATGACCTGAACTATCTATACAAAATCATGAGTGACCATTCGAGAAGCAGAAGATGAAACATAGGTTCCGAAAGGCCTCCGAAATATTTCACAGCAATTAATAATTGAGAACGACTGAGATCTCAGGTTTCAATTTTATACTTTTAATTTCTTACATAGTGACCGGTGTTTAGTAATGAATTTTAAAAGTATCGGTTCAGTTTTAATTTTGATAGCCAGTCCAGAAATTATGTTAACTGAAATCTGCGGAAATCGGAGCGATGAGATTAACAAGTGTTTTAAGTGTAAATAATCTCGGAGTTCTATATGCACATGAGGTTTTCATGTTCCTATTAGCGTTGTTCGCTTGGACAAAATAATATAAACAGGTTACGGATAAACTAACACATTTAATTTCATAAGGGAATTGACATTTATTGTTGGAAAATTATTTTTGAAATTTGATTATCCGGCCTTGCCCAGGAATCTACTTATACCGATCTTCTTGGCATCAAAGAGCTGAAAGACAAAAATGGTTACCATGACTCATCCGTAAAAGGAACTCGCGGATTTTTTTTGTAGAATTTTTTGAGATATTCAATTCTTTGTACATTAATTTAGTATATTTGTTATGGTTTAGACAGCGTAAGCCATTTAAGCGTTCAAAAAAGCGACTTTTTTAGTGCATGATGCAATTTTTTAGCTCTGGCCCCAATGTATATACGGCAATGTGTTATATACGTTAATAATTGTCGCAGAAAAAATATTTAAATGATAATGAAAACATCATTTAAATCGGGTAGTTTTTGAACAGATAAAGGCAGAGAGACTCACACTCATATCCTTGCAGGAGCTTGCGATGTAAGTGATTCACCTGAAAAACATCAATTTTCTTGAAGCGTGTCTTCCTGTCGCTAGCGATGGATGGCTTTTATAACGAATGAGCATTCATTTCCGGCCATTCACCACACAAAATTGTGATGCTGTTACACGGTCAATTGTACTCCATTCTATGCCTTGTCCCACACACCCATGATATAAATTTAACAATAGGCTATGACATTGTTTTCTTAATACTTACGAAAGTAGTGATGAAACATTTGGAGATTCTATGACACCATGTCACTAACATAAATTCAAGTAAGAAAACGGAGAAAAAATCCACACATTATTATTACAGTATGTGAATAATTACCTGACAAATACATATATAAATATATATATGTTGACTTTTTCACAAAAATGTGAAAAATTTCTTAAATGACGTGAAAAGTTGAGCTCAAAGTAATCTAAAATCACCATATTTTCACTCTAAAATATGTATTAGTGATTGTTCAGAAATTGTAGCCAACTTATCACAAAAACCTGTTAACAAACAAGTTAAGTGTCGATAGTTGATATTGCGCGTACCTGATCTTATGTGTAGTGAAATTCCACTCAAAACGAAAACAAAAGTGCATGAGATAGGGCAATATTCGTCTTAAAACGTTTGATTACATTCTAAGCAATGTATAACATAAGTATAATTTATTGTATTATGCACCTTATATTGCTTCCTAATGTGTATATTGCAGAAAAGTCGCCCGATAGGTATGGAGACATATACACCGCATCCCTCCACTTCCCGGTGCTCCAAGTATGAATGAATGGATGGAATTGATTGCCTTTTTTTCAAAAGAAAGGAGATACATATGTACTTACATTGCGCACTGGCCTGCTTGGCCGTATGTGCATTATTTTTTCATTAATAAAAAAAACAAAAATCATAATATCCTATAAACAAATTCCTACATGGCTACACACGTTTATTAAAACAATGAATACATATAAATAAAATATATGTTCTTCAACTACATACACATTAATGCACATCTACAATCATCCATGAAAAGACCATGTGTATAGATATAAAAAAAAGTCTCGTTCTGTATATTAGCAATTAAAAAATACTATAAAACAAGTTAAAAAAAAGACAGAAGAAAAACAAACAAACAAACAAACACACACACACACACATACACACGCGGGCGCTCATACTCCCTACGTCCCTGCTGACATTAAATGCACTATCAGGCTATTCAACTTATCAAGACTATTTATTATATAATATAACTGAAGGTCGAAAACAAAAAACCATACTGATATTTTTATTATTGATAATACATATATTCTTATTGATCTCCAATTTTGCTATACCTCAATTTCCTTCCTGTACTCGAAAATTTGCACGCCACTCTCCCATGATCTGAGAAATCTCTCCGACAGCAACTGTAATCAAAGTTGCCCCGTCTCTTTACAGAATGCTATAATATGTTGCTAATTTTAACGGTCATCGCATAGAGGGCACAGTTTAATGCCTTCTTCACTTGTTGAGTTAGGGCCATCCATTCTTCAGATGAAACCATGCAATAGCACTTCTACCATCCCCATCCAAAGAGTCAATACTTCCCACGAGAGTTTAAGTTCCGATTGCAGGGTGAGCGATATTTTCTGGCTACACTCGGCTTCTATATACTGGCTGTCTATATCAATCGGTGTCTTCTTAACATTCCTCCAAACATTTCTATTAATCCCCGTACTCCTCTCCCATACCCAACCCATTCCTATGCCCTTCAATCCCCTTTCTACACCGATTATCCAGTCCCCCGAAACACACTACCTTCTCTGTTCCTTGTAACACTCTGCCCTGAGTGAGTGCTGATTCCCGTTTATTATGTCCAACCAATACTTAATAGCCATAATGTTGCCCCTTATTGTGTCCGAAAATGTTCCGAATTATTCCAGTATGCCACAATTTGCAGTCCCCGCTGCTAATCTCAATGCTCTGTTAAGAAATATAGCTTGAATTTTATCTAGTGTTCCCGTTCGTTCCCAACCCCATAATTCTGAGCCATACAGCATAGTCGCTCTCACAGTCGAAGAATCCTGTTCCAGTGTACGCATTGGTATGTTTCGCAATTTTGACATATTAGTAAGAATTTCGCTTGTCCGGTCGACATTGTTGCATTCTCGATGTGTCTCGTCCATTTTCCATTCATTGTCAAAGTCATCCCCAAGTAGACAAAATTTTTTAACATTTTCTAAATTCTCACCACGGTATGTCCACCTTTCCCTCCCGCTGTATATCAACCCGTTTTTAAAAGACATGGCTATAGTTTTTTTTAACGTTAACAGTCCCAAAGTCGTACAGTATGTCGACAGTAAATCTAAACTCTTCTGCATACCATCTACTTTCGTGGAAAAGAGACATATGTCGTCTGCGTACATTATAACAGGAATACTTCTTCTACCCACCATATTCTTCTTCTTCTTCACTTCACGGGATAGGCAAAATGCCTGTTCCGCCTCACAGTTGTTCTGTCCATCTTTTCACTGGCATTCCTTGAACCTATTGGCTTTGTAGTAATCTTGTTACGTTCATTCTTTCTACATGTCTAAACCATTTTTCTCTATATCCTTTGATTGTATCATTTAATGTATACATATATTTAACTCTGTTCTTATATCTTCATTCTTTAACCTATTCATTCTTGTGCAGCCTTTTGTTCTTCTAAGGAAGTTCATTTCTACACTTTGTATTCTACTTTGTAATTTTTTGGTCATTGCCCAAGTTTCACTTCCATAAAGCAATGCCAATGTTTTATAAAACTTCAATCTAGTACCTCTTCTTGTTTTGTTCTTTAATGTTTTATGTATAGTTCCACATATCATTTGAAATCTTGACAGTTTCACAGTTACATCTCTTTCAGTTTTTGTGTTTATAGTAAAATTATAACCCAAATAATTAAAATGTGTTACTTGTTCCAGAGGTTTGTTGTCTATTATGATTTTTGATCTTATATGTTCACTTCCCCAAAATGCCATTATTTTCGATTTTTCCTTTGATATTTTAAAATTATATTCTTGGCATAACTGATTTAATTGATCTAAAGAGTACTGCAAATTATTTTCATTTTCTTGAATAATAACCACATCGTCAGCATACATTAAAACATTTAATATTTTAAAATAGTCCAATCTTATACCTACATTAACATTAGTTTTCCAATTTTGGATGATGTCATTAATATATACATTAAAAAGGGTAGGTGATAAACTACACCCTTGTCTTATACCTCTATTTATTAAAATTGGTTCGGTCTTTGATATGCTATATTTATTATAATTTGAGATTTTTCATATAAACTTGGTATCACATAAATTAATTTTGCGGGGTAGCCAAGTATTTCCATAATTTTCCATAACTTATCTCTATCAACACGATCGAATACCTTCTCAAAATCAATAAAAGCAACATGCGTCTGTAGGTTATGTTCTCTCCTTTTTTCAAATATTTGCTGTAATACGAATAAATTATCTGTTGTTGATCGCCCCGTTCTAAAGCCACTCGGTTCTTCTTCTAGTATTGCTTTTGCTATTATTTTAAGTCTTCTATTTATAATCCTTGCATAGATTTTATAAATTGAATTAAGTAGACTAATTCCTCTATAATTTTTACATTATCTTCTATCTCCTTTTTTAAACAATGATATAACTTCAGCTATATTCCAACTTTCTGGTATTCTACAATTTCTCCAACATTCGTTAAATAAATGCAATATTCTCAAATATAAAAATGTTCCACCATATTTATCTCATCAGGACCAGCTGCTTTTTTATTTTTGGTTTCTTTTAAGGATTCTTGAAGTTCATCAAATGTAATCATATCAGTTTGAATTTCTCCTTTTTAATTATCTCAATATAATTCTTGTTTTTCTTCATCGTCTTCTTCTTCTTCTTCTTTACACCACAAATTTTTATAGTGTTCTATCCATCTTTCTTTATTAATAACATCTATTTTTTCAGTATCCTTTTCTGATTTATTTAAAAGTTTTATAACTTTATATGCAAAGTTTTGTCTGCCATGAATATCGTTTTCTATTTCACTTATAAAATTATTCCAAGAATGTTAATGACACATACTGTTGTCTGGATTCTTCTGTTTTTTGTTGAAGCCACTGTTTATATGCATTTTGTTTCCTTTGATTACTAATTCTATTTCTTCATTCCAAATTCTTACTCCTTCTAATTTTTCTTTTTTTCTCCTATTGCTTCCAGGACTGCCTTTTCAATACAACTTTTAATATTATTCCACTCTTCATCTAATATATCTCTAGTTGGTGTGTGTATGAGATATTGTTGTAGTCTTTGTTGATATAATGTTCTTATACTTTCTTCCTGCAAAAGGTATACTTTGTATACTTCTTCATTTGTTGGTTTATTCCTGATTTTACTTTTTTTCCATCTTGACCACAATTTAAATTTACCCATTACCAAAAAATGGTCTGAATCAATATTGCAACCTCTATATATATCTGTACATCGTGGAGTTGTTGTCTTATTTTACAATTAATTAGAATATAGTCTATTATTGTTCTGAGTCGTCTTTATTTATATCTCGTTTTTAGAAATATGTATTAGCAATTTGAAAATGGCAATTGCTTGCAAATTGTCTAAGCTGTACTCCATTTTCATTTAAGTGCTGTTCTCCAAATTTTTCCCACTATTCCTGGTATTGAAATATTGCCTACTCTTGAATTGAATTACAACATAATCATTTTTATTAATTTTTTCGAGTGTTTTTTTTGGAGATCTTCATCGAAATTTTCAGTTTCATCTTTCTTATTCTCAACTGGGGCATAAACACCTACTACTGTTAAATGTCCTCTATCAATTTTCATCCTTAATGTTGCAATTCGTTCATTTACATATGTACAATATTCAATCTTAGATTTTCATTTATTATGTATCAACATTGCAACCTCACTTCGTACTCTTACATTTCCAGGTACACCACTATAAATCATTGTATAGTTATTTAATTCTTTAGTCCTTTAAGTTTCTTTTTTGTTTCAGTTATGACCGCAATGTGAACATCTTTTCTTATATTATTTCTAATTCTGTTTCTTTACTTCCTAGACCTCTAATGTTCCAAATAACAATATTTATTCTATCGCAAATCCCTAATCGTTTAACCTTTTTCTGATTAAGTCGTCGTCCATTAAATCCATCCGGTTGTACACTGTGAGAGAGATGAATATGGACATTTTTTACATGGTCTGGTTACCAGCCCAGACGCACAACCACATTCCCTAGTGGATCGGGGATTTATTTCGGAGTTTCCTTCTCCTAGATGAGTTGCTAATCAAAGCTTCGGAGTCCCATATACCCCCTTTTCTTGCAGGTTTCCTCTTCCGCCTTCTTTATCGTTGAGAACAATATTCTTCTTCCGCTTCTGAAGCCGTTGAGGTTCCCGCGTTGGAGCTATAGTGTAAAAGGACTTAGTTGGTATGATTTCTGCTATCCTTGTCTAGAGAACTGTTCTTCCACCCTTCGCAAAACACAATGGGCTACCCTTGTAAAATTACTTAGGAATGCTAGAAAAACTCCAGCCCCCCCCCACTTCCGTCCAGTCACTTTTGTGTCACGTAATTTTTGTCAGTGGCGACTGGTTCAGAGTGCTCTGTTAAAAGTGAATGCAAAAGAGCGTGTGAACACACTGAAAAGATTGAAGAGTCATATTGGCAGGCAGACGGTTTAATGGAAGAAATTAGTGATCGGTTTGAAATAAATTTAGACGATACCAACGACGATGAAAATGAAGACATAGAAACTTGCCAGGAAGAATCTTTAGAAGAAGGGAATGCCACCACTGATCTATGTTCACTGCAGGGAGTGTCTGCCCTACCGCTGTCACCGTGAAGAGATATGTGTATGAGTGAGAAAGAAGATGGTGAGTACTCTCTTTTCTCTTTCTAAAATATTCTAGACACTTTAGTCCTCATGGACTATAGTTCGCTTCCTTTCTCCTCTTACTAGTTAAAAACCAGACTTCCCTATCTAGTCGTCTGGGTCATTAGGTACTGAGCCCCTCCACCACGACAAGGTCTAGCCCGTGGGGAGCTCCACCCACCATTGGAGCACCTATCCCCTCTACTCCCAGCATCAAAGCTATATCGTCTATAAATAAGTTAAGTAACAATGGTGACAAGACGCACCCCTTAACTGCCTTTATATTTTCTGAAGCATAGCCAATACCAGTACAAGTCATCGGCATTATGAAACAAATTCCGCTCTCTAACGATGAATAATAATGATAAAAATAAACTGCAACCGATTTATACAATTGGTCGCGCGTTTACATGTTGGAGTTTCGTACGTTATAAAGCAACGTCTGTAACTTCTAAAGAATTGTTATCTGAGTCACGACATGCGGTGTGCAATATCACGGCACATGGATTCTTAAAACGTTATATCTGGTTTTCTTATCCTGAAACTTCTTGATGTACTGTAGGAGGAAAAATTCTCCCAAATTCTACGAGACTTTTCTTTCCTCCATAGGAAATGGAAATAGCGCGTGTACCATAGCTCTCCGCAACGAGTTTTCCACGAAGTCATAATAATTAATAATGCTTGATTATTTATCAAACATATATGTATATTTAAAGATGGCAATTTATAGAACGAAAGTTTTCTTACTATACTCTTCTGCTTACTAACTGACTCATAGGCATTATCGAACGCGCTGGTTCATGGCCGCACGGACATCAGTTCTCCACATATCCCTATCCTGAGCCAATGCTATTCAATCATCCACTGCATAATCTACATCCCTCAAATCATGGTTAATATTATCCTCCCACTTCATTCTTAGTCTACATACTGGGCGTTTTCCCTCTGGTTTTCCTACAAGAAGCTTCCATGTCCCTCTTTCTTACCTCATTCGTGCAACATGTCCTGACCATAGCAGTCTATGAGAGTTAACTGTTCATATTATATCTGTTTTTCCATAAAGATCAGTGTTATTTAATAGTCTTATCCATTCGCCTGTCTATTCAGCTCTGTTTGGTCCAAACATTTTCCTAATAATTTTATTCTCAAATACTCCTAATATTTTCTCCTCCCTTAAAGTAAGTGTCCGTGTTTCGCTTCCATACAATACAAGTGGAAGAATAACAGTTTCAGTTTAACGTTTTTTGATAGAAGTATTTGAATTCAGCCACTTCTTCAAAATTTCCTCATTTGTCATTAACTGTCCATTTCCATTGTATAATGTAATTCTATGAATGACCACATATTGGTTTTATCGACATTTACTTCCAGTCCCAAATTCTTACTGTTACTCAATAACGTGTGCGTGTTGGCCCTTAATATCTCCTCGGTATCGCCTAGTAATACTATATTATCGGCATAAACTAACAGTACACCTTATTAATACCACTGAGTTGTAGGCCTTATTGATCCTCTAAAGATTTGGTGGCATGCTCTAGTATAAAATTGAATAGTAGTTTCCCACTAACTTTACAACAATTTTTTTGCTTATTAAAATCTTTCTCCAAAACCTATTAACGCTGAAAATCATGTTTAACAAATTATTTCTCCTCTGTAATTCCAATGCAGCTATCCATGCAATCTGTTGAGTAAAACAATTTGATTGCAAAGAATGCTACGACATTATTTCTGGACTGCGAAAATGTGGTAAAAAAGTTGCTCTTCAATGGCTACCCTCCCACCGTGGAATTGCTGGTAACAAAACACCCGATTTCTTCTCCAAAAAAATATTTTGTATTGAAGAATTACCTAAATTTAAAACAAACCTTACTACACAATGAAACGCCGCAAAAAGTTGAAGTCCAAAATTATTAATGACAATAGACTTCAAAAAGTAGTCAGAAACAAAAAATGGGAATGCCCATTAATAAACTAACATAACGAGAACAGGAGTAGCACATACGGGCTACGACTGTCTGGCAAAATACCTTCACAAACATCAATGTTTTGCCTTCACCGAAATGTTTTTACGCAATCGTCCAGATGAAGAAATATACGAAGCCTATGTGAACAACCGCATCGCTGTCAAATATGAAGATTCTAAGACCTCAAAGTACTGGAGAGCAAGACTGTTAATGACTTACAGTGTTAGATGCAGCACATTAGAAAGAAAAAAAACTTCACAAATCTATATACAAATAGACTAAGACAAAACAGTAAAGTACCATTTTCACCTCTGTTTGTCAACAGATTTTTTTAGTAGCTATTGACGAGTTTTAGTGTTATCAATTTAAACATTTTGGAAACAGTTCTGCCGTTTTAACTGCAAGGCAGTGTTTATGAAAAATCTCCATGGTGCAAGAGTTAAATTTCTTTCTTTTATAAGATTCATGATGTATTCCGTTTGAGGTATTATTCAAAATTAAAATATAAAATTAAAGAATATTCACCTGAAAGGTCCGTCTCCTCAACTTAATTAATTAAGTAACTGTAGTGCTTTCGGGACTTGTCCCATAATCGGCAGGATTCAAAACTGGTGTTTCACTGAAAATCTTGTAGAGGCGGTTACATGTATTGAGTTCGTTTTCGTTTATCGTTGTTGTGAGCTGCTTTCATGATTTCCATCTCTTCGAGTACGTTTATCTTCGCTGGATTATTTTCTCTGTGCATTACTGTTAGGTTGTTTTCAATATTTAACATGCGATGTCCTTCATAGGAAGAACAAATAGGAGTTTTAACATCAGATTTAAAGAACATTTTCGAGACTTCATTCATGCAGAAGGAAAATAAAGCTATGCAAAACACGTTATCCACGAAGGACATCGCATGTTAAATATTGAAAACACCCTAACAGTAATGCACAGAGAAAATAATCCAGCGAAGATAAACGTACTCGAAGAGATGGAAATCATGAAAGCAGCTCACAACAACAACAGTCTGATAAACGAAAACGAACCCAATACATGTAACTCCCTCTACCAGATCTTCAGTGAAACACCAGTTTTGAATCCTGCCGATGATGGGACAAGTCCCGAAAGCGCTACAGTTAAATAATTAATTAAGTTGAGGAGACAGACCTTTCAGGTGAATATTCCATAATTTTATATTTTAATTTTAAATTTATTTCATAAAAGCATATGGATGTACAAAGGCCATGTCCAAAAAAAATGTCTGCCGTCGTTTTTAACTGCAAGGCATTAAAATCCAGAGCCGAAACTCCCATTTAACTAAACTGAAGTAATACATATACATGTGGTAATCATCCTACTAGTGTAGGGGTGACGTGATTAGTGTGTCGGGTCCACCAGCCGTTATAGCTGGTTTTCTCAATGTGGAGCCGCTACTTATTGTAGCTCCCAAATTCTTCACGATGCTGGGTACTAATTTAGAATACTATCACCCCCGTCATTAGTTACACTCTAACAAATATTTTTTTTTGTCTAATGCCACAAGGTTGTCTTTTATGACATTTCTGGCTTTCTCCCCTGGCATTGGCGGAATAGTTATCCATTTCTTAGGTTGGGCCACCTGGAAGGCGGAGTTGCGTTACACCGATGATATGATAGGTGAAAAATGATAATGAAGCGCCAGGAGAGTTCTTAACCTAAACTTAACCTAAATTCGAGACCATGGACAACCATTAGTTCAATCGAACCCGGAACCTCATGGACTGTAGTCGGAAAAGCTTACCACTAGCCCATGCGGCTATACTGTTTATTTTTATGATTATGGTCTAATACAATTTAAAACTAACAATGTCTAATATAATATAAAGTGACATTATTTATGGCCGAATTTTGAGCACTTGGCGAACACTAGTTAACGGTGTATTTATCCCCCAGAAAATTTGCTATTTGATAGTAGAATACTCATTTATTTACCTTTCAGGACATATAATCTATTTTTTTATATGCGAGTACTTTAATATTGAAAATACACCTTTATATTTTAATGATATTAGAAGATTCCGGACAATACTTTTGTGGTCCTAACTGGCGTTTCTCCTTCGACTACTGAGGGCATCTTCAGTAGTCGGAAGCTCGGCTGCAAAAATACCATGTTCTAGCCGTCTGCCCCCCCCATAAACAGCCGATCTTCGAGGGAACACCTCCTAGATCATATATGTCCAACTCCTGGCCCGCAGGCCGCTTGCGGCCCTCGATCCCATAGCATTCGGCCCGCAATGATATTCGTAAGTTATAGTCTAATACCATTTATGAAATAAGTAATTCTATATGGTATAAGATAAACTTGAAAGAGCACGACTTTTTTCTGTGTCCAACACATGTGTTTGGGTAAGTTCATCCTACAAACATGGAGAAATCATACCCGTTTTACGAAACGCCCAGCTCACATTTTTATTTATGATCCTACCTACCGCGCATCGCTTTGTGAAGTCTCCATGCATTGTTGACCGCGCAGTTACTACTTTCAAAGGCGAGTGTGTGCCAATGTTTTATTATCGTTACATTTTGTACATTTCAAGTTAGTTTCCAGTTTGCAGTTGTTCGCTCATATTGTAATGTCAGTGTTAGTGAGAGGTTTGAAGAATATAATTAATTCTGTAAGTTTTATATGGCTTCTAATTGTAACGACAAGAAAATATCGTACAGTTTAGATTTTAGAATTAGATTTTTCACGAAAAAATATATTTAATTTAATTTTTAAAATAATTTTAGTAATACATCATTAATATTTTAATAAAAATAACATCACAACATATTAGCTATTTAAATTAATTGGTTTATCTTAGATCCTATTTAATACGACAAAAAGTCGGATCATGCGGCCTGCAAATCAATTCACCTTAACGACAGTGGCCCTTTTCCAAAAAAAAGGTTGGACACGCCTGACCTAGAAGATCTCGCCACTGAAGATGTCATCCGTAGTCGAGGAAACATCTGGGAGAAACACCAGTTATGTAACACGGCCTTATAGCCCGGAGTCTTCTAATACCATGACTACAGGTCGTGAAAGCCTGCATTCTACAATTTATATTTTAGACTTTGATAAAGCTTGACTTATACCTGTTACGTATAAACATTTTCAATAATGACGAAATATCAGAAAAGATATAACTTGAAACTATAAAATCCAAATAATTACGTGACCGGTTCACTAGTTTCAGATAAGAACAATAACGACTTCATAAAATATAACATTTATTTCTAAATAAAATTTATTTATATTTACGGTTTTCACAAAGTCAAATGGCATTATCTTGAATGTAGTAAAATTTTATTATACGCAGAAGCCATAATTTAAGATATAATAAATGCATTGTTTCTAATGTTCACCCTATCATACTGAATCCTTTAATACTTCCTTATCCCATAATACATCAAATGACTGATCTTGTTACGCACTGCATTTAAGAAACACAATTAAAGTTATTTATACTTTTGTTTTAATGTGATCCAATTATATATCGTTTTGATAGATTCTGAATTTAACTTCTCCAGTCTTGATGTGGTACTATCTACAAATTTTTATTTTTGTTTGATGATTTTTTTGAACAAAATAATATTAATTTAAAGCAAATTTCTTCTCGAGCTTTCAAACTTTATGTCAGACTGAATCTTTCTTGGACAGTCCTAATCTTACACGAGTTATCAAGTAGGCTATATACTCTTTCGAGTTAAGTTCCATTGTAATGTAAACAAACCAGAAGTTTGACTGCGTGTTCATTGGTCGAATAACGGTTTTAACATTTACGTGTGTAATATCAAGGTAATATTGATAGATCCACAAAAATTATTGAAGTACTTCTCTCAGTTATATTCATAAAATTGTAAACAAGTTATTATCAATTCACTGAAAAATCTATACTATGTTGCAATCTTAACTTTTAGCACATAAAAAATCGCTCCTTGATAACATTATTATTATTAATCCTACTATTGATAACATTATTATGTATACTTACTCACCGGCACTATCGAACCCGTAGGTTTATGGCCGCGCGGACATAAGCTCTCCATACATCCCTATCCTGAGCTAATGCTTTCCAATCATGTATATCATTATTATTTAAGTCTATTATTATTATTATTATTATTATTATTATTATTATTAGGTCTGTTATTATATTATGTATATTATTAATATTATGTCTATAATTAACATTAGGTCTATTATCAACTCTATTATTATTATTATTATTATTATTATTACTATTTAGGTCTATTCAGATCCCGCGCCGTAGCCGAGCGGTTAAGGTAGGAAGCCTTGGCGCAGAGCTACGGGACTTGCGCTGGTTCGAGTCTCCATGGGGGAAGAAATTTTCTCATGGTATTTCGGCCAGTATGGGACCGGTGCCCACCCAGCATCGTGAGGCAATTGGGTAGCTACAATAAGTAGCGGCTCCAGGTTGAGGAACCAGCTATAACGGCTGGGGGACTCGACATGCTAACCACATGTCACCCCTACACTGGCTGTTGATCATCTACCTCTGTGATTGACACACGTGGATGTGAAGGGCCAGCAGCCGGCTGGTAAAAGGGCAACCGCTGAAAAGTGGAAAGACCCTCAATCAATCAGGTCTATTCAGGAAATCCATGCCAAATGCTCAAACACAGACATGTTCCTAGGAACATGGAATGTTAGGACTTTATACAATAGCCAGGCGCTAGAGGTATTAAGGCGGGAATTAGTTAAATCACCCTTGGATATAGTCGCTTTACAGGAAGTTAGATGACCAGGAGAAGGTAGTCAGGAAACAGGAAGCTTTGAATAATACTATGGGGGTGCAGAAAGACCTGAATTTGGAACGGGTATTTTAATCCGAAGGAGGATCCTGTCCGCTATCCGAGATATTGGGTCGAATGAATAAAGTGGAGCAAATGCTTTTACTTCACTATTTTGAAGCATATCCTTCAGAATTTACGAATAAAGTAAAAAGCATAACCTTTTACTCGCGATGACGCATCGAGGAAAATACATCTGCTTCCATGGAAGAAGCACACGCTCGACCTTTAAGCACGTGCTTCAAGATTAGAAAAACTGTATGCATAAAGCGAACCTTTTGCTTCTTTTAAGAAGCACATGTTTAAAAAAGGTGAAGTCTGGTCGGTAGCAGACTCATCACAAAATATAGACATGACTCAATTCGTACGAGTAGTCACCGTAACACCGTAAAAAGTGTTATAAACCACGTCGGTGTCCTCCTGAGGAAGAGCATAATAATTCATTATAGAGGTTCAACGAGGAAAATGTTAAATAGATTCCTGCCCACTTTTTGCCAGAAACAAAACAGAGAAGAGGTGGTGCGCTATTCTCTGAAGATAGAATGAAGGTATTTTTTGGTTCATGGCCGATTCAGGGTTTAAAACTGGTATAGGAGAAGAAATAGGCGTTCATCGATATTGATGATTCAGGCAAAGATAATGAAGATACAACGAATGAGAAGAACCAGAAGCAGAAAATTTCACTGGAGGGATAATGATAAGAGGAGGACGCGAAAAAAGAATAGAAATTAAAACTGCAATATACAATGAAGGATTTTTATTATTTTAAATTTATTGGAGTGGATGTTTGTTTATATTATTTAACTGTCAATTATTCACTATCACTTGTTCGTCGGGATAAATTAAAAATAAACTTAGATTTATTTCACTTCACTGGAACTAGATTTACATAATTATGCTATAATTTATTAATCTGAAATGGATAGAATTCAAATAGAAATATAAAATTTTACAGGACAGCAAATAATACATTTCCCTCACTATAGTCTTGAGAAAGTTTCTCTCATAATTTAAGTCATTTATTTTTATTTTTCTATTTGTATTATAGTCAGTTTTAATTGTTCCAATAGCATCAGTCTGCGAAGGGCACTCTCAAATCTTTCGACTCATCGGTTTCCAGCATTTTTTTTAAGGGCGGAAGGTTTATTAAATGATGTATCCGTTGTCAATGATAATGTTGATGGTTTCACACTTACTGCTCCTGAAAATAAGTGTTTGGATAAATGATAGCCGGAGAAAAATAACAATAACGGAACATTCTAAATATTTAATACACAAGTGATCTTCTTGGTGATATAATATTAAAATATATATGTAGTCAATATGCCCATTTCACCAATTAATGTTTTAAAATGGTCAACAAGTTTCTACAGCCAAGCTGTCATTCTCAAGACCAAGATATCTGGTCTTGAGAATGACAGCTTGGCTGTAGAAACTTGTTGACCATTTTAAAACATTAATTGGTGAAATGGGCATATTGACTACATATATATTTTAATTCTAAATATGTATTAATAATCTCAAATAAATAAATAAAGCCTGATATGTCCCTTTAGGGCAAAGGCCTCCCTGTACAGGGTTTAAGCTCTATTGTGAATGTCACCCGGTGAACTACTCCGTGGTGAGAAGTTGACTTGTATGTAGCACTTGGTTTGTTTACACTGTCTGTTCTGTGATTAGTTAATGCACAGTTGGCTCTCCATCGTTCTCCAGATCTTCCTGCATCTGGCGACTCTGGACCATTGCGCCCCTGCTCGTTCTTTGAAGTCAGCCCATCGTCGTCTTGGCCTTCCGCGTTGTCTCTTGCCTGTGTACGGGTCCAACATGGTTGTTTTTATTGTCCACCTGTCGTCCTATATGCTTGCGACGTGGCCTCCCCACTTCCATTTTTTCCTGATGGCTTGTTGTGCAGGCTCAGTTGTTGAGGACATCGTTTGAAGTTTTTTTTTTTTTTTTTTCAAATGCCCCAGGGTTGTCTTTCGACATTCCTGGTTTCTCTCCTGGCATGGCGTACTTGTAACCCACTTCTGATGTTGGGGCGCCTAGAAGGCGGGGTTACGTTGCCCCGATGATATGATGGTTGATGATGATGATGCGCCAGGAGAGTCCCTAATCCTAAGCTTAACGTAAGATGAATATGAATGATGATGATTGTGATGGCCATATGATTTCGGAGACCGTTTGGGCCTTAAAGTTTTCCTGACATTTGTCTTACAGGTGAGGAAAACCCCAATAAAAACCTCACCCAGAAAAACTGTCCCGACCGGGGATCGAACCCGGGCCCGCTGTGTGACAAGGCAGCACGCTACCCCGAGACCACAGCGGTGGACTCGTTTGAAGTGTTGTATTCGAGATTCTGTCCTTCAGAGTTATGCCTAAGATTTTCCTCTCCATTTTCCTTTGGCATACTTGGAGTGTGTACTTCAGTTTGGCAGTTAGATTCCAAGTTTGGCAGCCATATAACAGTGTTGGAAGAACACAGGTTTGTAGTGTTTCCATTTTGAGTTTCCGGTTGAGTGATTTGTCCAGTAGTATACATTTCAGTGACCAGAATGCCTTCCAGGCGAGAGATATTCTTCTGCTTATTTCTTTCTCTGCTTTCTGATGGAAGGAGAGTAGCTGTCCTAAGTATATGTACTCGCTTACATATTGAAGATCCATTCAATCGACTTTGATTAGGTTTTCCGGACCATTTGGCATAATTTGTGTCTTGCTTTTGTTCATCGAAAGGCCTGCAATTTTGCTAGTTTCTGATAGCTCTTGTAGCATTGATTTGGAGTCGTTTCGGAGATCTGGCGAACAATACCACGTCGTCAGCGAATCTTAAGTTGGATAGCCTGCTCCCGTTTATATTTACTCCGTATTTCTTGCTCCAGTTTAGTTTTCTAAATACGTCTTCAAGCACGCATGTAAAAAGTTTAGGAGAAATTGGGTCGCCTTGTCGTACTCCTCTTTTGAGACTGAATGGTTGTCCCACAATTTCTGTCTTCACCTTGGCATAGCTTTGGCTGTAGATCTTATCCAGAACGCGTATGTACTTGTGTTCGATTGCTTGGGTGTGTAATGCCTGGAGGACACTTGAATGTTCTACTGAGTCGAATGCCTTGTTGTAGTCGACGAATGCTAGGTATAATGTATGGTGGTATTCAACTGTCTTTTCTATTATTTGGTTAATTGCTTGGAGATGGTCTGTTGTACTAAAGCCTGAGCGGAATCCGGCTTGTTCTGTTGGTTGGTTTTCGTCCAGGGCTTTTGTTAGTCTTCTTGTTAGTACTTTTGAAAATAGTTTGTATACATTGGACATCAGGCTTATGGGTCGGTAATTATTCAGGTCATCTTTTGTGCCTTTCTTGTGGATAAGAATGATTGTGTTTGATTTCCATTGCTCAGGTATCTCTTCTGTCTGCAGAATTTTGTTAAAGATGTTTGTGAGTGATGGTAGTATTTGATCTGAAGCCAGTTTTAGCAATTCGTTGTATATTCCATCCTCTCCGGGTGTTTTGCTATTTTTCATTTCATCTATTGCTAGTTCTTATTTCGCTGGCTAAGACTTGCGGGGGAAGGTTTTTTGTCGGCGTGGTTATTTCGAGTTTAGCATCGAATATTGCCTATGTGGTTTATTGCCTGGATGTTGTAGGGAGCCTGTGTATAGGATTTATAGAAATCTGTGGCTGACTGGATTATATCTGATCTTAATGTGTTGCGGCCTCCTGCTTGGTTCCTAGTTCCTAGCATCCATTGTTTGCCACCGTGTCTTTCCCTCTTTGCTTTCCTTATCGATTTGTAAGTTTCTATTATTTGCCTAGTTATTGCTGTGCGGTATTCTCGCAGATCTTTCCGTATTTCCTTTTTCGTCAGCTTGTCCATTGCGGCATACTCGGTTCTATTCGACTCCGAAGCGTCTCTGGTTTGCAGTATCTCCGATCGACGTTCAATTAAGGCATAGTTCCTTGACTGAGTTTGCCTTCTTTCTGAGCTTTCGTATTTTTGCTGGAGTCCTTGGTCGCCTGTAGTATACATTGTTCAAGGGAGTTGTACAGTTCCTGAGCGCCTGCTTCTCGGTTGGGGTTGGACTCTGCAATTCTTTCGCGAAGATGTAGCTGGAATTTGTTGCTGTCTATGTTTTCTATATTTGGTCTATGTTGCTTTGCTGGATGCTTCCTTCTTCTTTCTATCTTCATTTTTGCCCGCACCATCCTGTGGTCTGTACTGAATTTCAGGTTAGCTACTACTTAATCTCGCTTACTGTAAAATAATTATATTTTGATTGTAAATAGCTCAATTTATTCTATAACTATGGGTATCTGTTTTCTTATTATGATTGTAAGTCCATCCATAGTAATTCCGCCCGATTGCAGGTCTTTTACTGCAATCATAGCATTTCCATGCTGTGCTTTGCAGCTTTACTAGGGAATTATAGGTGTGGTAGCTTCCTATTGCTTTCCACAATTGTGATGATGATTGCCGGATGATTTTCGGGGACCGTTGGGCCCTAAGCTTCCTGACATTTGTCTTACAGGTGAGGAAACCCCCCCCAAAAAAAATCTCACCCAGGAGGCTGTCCCGACCGGGAATCGAACCCGGGCCCGCTGCGTGACAAGGCAGCACGCTACCTCGAGACCACAGCGGTGGAATGATTATAAGTAATCAATAAATTATTTAATATATGCCTGGAATTTTGATTATTATAGGATTTATCTCTCCTTGTAACATATTGAAGAGCTCTTTCTCCCGGGAATTCAGAACGATTGGTTTGTTCCCGGTTCTGTTCATATCTGTCATTTTCTTCAGCCTAGTTTTCATATGGCTGGGGGACCCGATGTGCTGACCAAATGTTACCCCTAGACTGACTTATAATCGTCTACCTCTGTGATTAACATATGTGGACGTGAGGCCAACAGCCGACTGGTAGGCCAAGGGCCTTCTAGGCCATGCGCGCTTGGAGTTCTAGTTTTCGTATTGTTAATTTTCTTTAGAAGCAGGTTTGAATTTATATGTGTGCCAAAATTAAGTTAACATAATTTAATTATTTCCTGAATTGCTACATCTTTTTTCTTTTTTTTTCCGGAATTTGTGATCTCTGTAATAATTGGGGACATTTTCTTAGAACAGTAACTATAAATTCCATTCTATTGTCTACAGATTTTGAACTATTACTTGCATCCGAATCAGAAGGGGTCATTTTTACAAACCGCACTACACATATAAATAAATGTTTTGACTACACTGAGAGAGCGCAAATAAGAGTAGCATGGTTATGATGGTATGATTGAAGATAAATTATCGGGTCAGCACAAATACTTCCCTTTCAAAGAATGAAAACATAAGTAAGCACTGAATGCTGATGATTCATTTACGATACGTGCTGGGAGTTCAGAAGCACATACTTCTCATTTAGAAGGAAAGGGTAGAAGTATAAGGTAGAGGTTATTCATATTATTCAAAGCAGTATTCTACTTTCTGCTTCCAAACAAATGCTTCTACCTCTACCTTCTGATCATAAGCAAAACCTCCAGTTTTATTCATACGACCCATTAAGTTTGTCAGTGATAGAATACCATACATTTATTCTATTATTATTATTATTATTATTATTATTATTATTATTATTATTATTATTCGAAAAAAGTCAAGTCTGAAATTAGAGGTCGCACACAGATATACATTGAGTTATTAAAAAGGAGAACACGGTACTGCACTATCAAGTTGGCCCTGAACAAGTGGTGCACTAGATAAGTTTGAGATGACAACACCCTGAATAGAACATGGGCACAACCGTGTCTGCTAAATCAATACTGAAATTTCACTTTTGACCTATGAATCGCATGACCTCGAGCAAGTTTGTCTCAACAAATTGATTTGACAAATAAATAACACAAAGAAGAATACTATAGGGTTCATAACAAGCTTATGATATAATATTCGTTTAGATAATAAATATTCCTCATAACCAGTATTATGGATTTTAATGTTACAATAAGAATAAGTATATTAATAAAAATTAGTTGTCGCAGTATTGCGAATTTTAAAAATGTAAGTTCCAACTCGTTTCAAAGAACGTTAAACTGAAAACATATAAAACTGTTATTCTACTAGTTATATTATATGGATACGAAATATGGCCTCTTACTTCAAGGGAGGAGAAAAGAATGCGAGTATTTGAGAATAAAATTCTTAAGGACATTTTTGGACCAAAGAGAGATGAACAGACAGGTGAATGAAGAAGACTTACATAACAGTGAGCTACATGTCTTTATAGGAAGATATAATAAGAACAGTTAAATCTCGTAGACTGCGATGGGCAGGACATGAAGCATGAATAAAAAATTAAAGAGGTACATGGAAAATTCTTGTAGGAAAATCAGAGAGAAAAAGACTAGTTGGTAGACCAAGAATGTGGTGGGAGAATAACATTAACAATTATTTGAGGGAAGTACAATACATAGGGGATGAATGGAAAACATTAGCTCAGGATAGGCATGTATGGAAAGCTTATGTCCGCGCGGCCATAAACCTACGGGTTCGATAGTGTCAATGAGTTAGAGTTAACTGCAGTATTTATTTCCACCCGTAAACAGTTTCATTAAATTGGTTTGAAGATACGAATTGAAATCTGCGTTTTATATTTAAAAAAACATTTTTTTGTAATGATGATATTCTGAGTGACTATTTAACTCATGCCCCAAATGGGAGTCAATGACCAATCACATTTCAATTATTTTTTATTTACAACCAATCACAATCGTGTTTCGCCTAAAATACTAAAGTTTATAATATAAAGAAAGCACCTCATTTTTAACATTCTGAATAGGTCATAGCATTATTTTGCAGTGACTGACTCTAAGAAATACGGCTACCAGATTGTATATATAGTGCATGAATGTCAACACGTATCGCATAAGAGAGATAATATAAAAACATTTGTAACAATTGATTATACCACAAAAAAACACTGTTTGCACTTTCTTAAACGAATTATTTTCCAGGAAATGACGTAGAAAATATAATTGACATATTTACATCATAGGGCATATATAACGTTGGTTATAAATTTCTCCACTAGGGTGCATTCTTACAACATTGTGATCTTTTGGCAATAAATAATATTATGATCTGGTTGCAGTGATCGAACAAAAGAAGCAAATGAAGCGTACCAATCGTTTCTCATTTGTATTCAAACATCGCAGTTTACATTAAATATATAAATATTTTAAAACAACTATAGTTAAATAATGATTTGTGAGTATACAGCTTAATTTTATTCGTTAAATAGTCACAACAAATGCCACTCTTGATTTCCAAATTCTCTAGATAAATTGGAAATCACTCGTGACATTACTTATAACGCGATTCTTTTCTTCATTTTTGTTCTAAAAATCAACTTCCAGGTTGAATGGCCGTGTTCCAGCATTGATACGACTCGACGTTTCGTCTACAGCTGCGGTACACATCTTCAGGAAACTGCGCTTGCAACCTGTGAACTTCTCAGCTGATTGTTATTTTTTTAATTTTCTTTGAACTAAATTAAATAATCGTCGCAAATAAACAGTAAATACAATTTCTTAAATAATTTAATAATGTAAGTACCTTTTTGTATCCATCTTTCTCGATTATAATGAATTTTTGTTTAAAAATTCTTTAATTATTAAAATCATGACGGGGTTTCAAACCATGTTTCATCTTCCACATGCTTATTGATACTGAAGTCGGTGTATACATTATATAATGAGTATAGGTTTGTGGGTGTGTTCTCGTTTAGGATGTTCATATCATTTGCTTCTCTTAAAATTTCCTTGTATTCTATGTCGATGAATTTTAAAAATATTGATAATAATAAAGTCCTAAATAAAATATAGGCGAATAATTTTAAGAAGCCATACTATCAAATTATTAAGATAAAATTGTTATAATTAAAATAGAAGTTGACGCGGAAAACTTACAAATAATAATAATAATAATAATAATAATAATAATAATAATAATAATAATAATAATAATAATAATAATAATTCTTTATTTTAGTGGCAGAGTTAAGGCCATATGGCTTTATCTTCCACTCAACCAGAATTATAGAAAAATTACATACATATTACAATTTTAAGATATTATTAAAATACAGACTAAACAAAATATAATGATGATGTGATCTAATACTAGCTAATACTAACAAAAACATACATATTGCAATTTTAAGATATTATTAAAATACAGACTAAACAAAATACAATGATGATGTGATCTAATACTTGCTAATACTAACAAAAACATAGAAAATAATAAAATTAAAATGATATAAAATAAAGTAAGTAGCTTCCTAGATGATTATTAATGGAATGCTCTATATATTTGTTATGCAGTTAATGTTTTTATTGTGTCGAACTTAAGATATCAGTTAATTTGTATTTAAATAATGCTAGCGATTGGCAGTCCCTGACATGACTGGGAAGTGAGTTCCATGCTCTAGTCATAGATATTGTGTAAGATTCAGAGTATAGACATGTCCTGTGCTGAGGTATCAAAATTAATGAATAGTCTTGTGATCTTGTTCCTAAATTGTGGTGAGCCGATACATTTTGAAAACGTGTAGTTAAATAACTTGGTAAATATGTGTGCAGAATTTGGAATAGTAAGGTATGTGAATGTAAAGTTCTTCTGTCATGCGAACGAGTGAACAAAAACGATATAATCGGGATTCTTGGAGAGCATTAACAGATAGTGGATCAGATAGACACGAGTAAGTAAGCACTTGTGTTAGAGATGAAGCTGCAGTTAATTGAAATTCACACAACACTACTTTCCTTTTAAAGCCATAATACACCAGACCACTTCCTTTATACGAGATTCTCCTCAGGTATAGTTACATATAATATGTATATCTGACAACTATAGACCGGATTTCTATGTAATAACATATTTTTCCTTCTGTGTACATCACTTTGAGAGCTTAAAATGATAGAATTGGGCTACTAGGCCCATTATAGACTTATTTCATGTTTTTACATATTCCGATCTTCTTCTTCTTTCCTATAGACATATGCCTGTTTATTTACACACACTATGCCAATGATGATTACATCTCATTCCATCTCTTGACGGATCTGCCCACCTTTTTTTCCTCTAGGACGTAGGTTCTTCTTCAATGAGTCTTATATCATTAGTTCTGTCCACGTGGGCATTGCATTCCACTTTTCCTTGTTGTAATAAATGTCTCAACATCTATGATATTGCATTACTCTCTTACATCCTGGTTCTTGACTCTGTCAAGTCTTATTTTGTTTACTATACCTCTTAAAGTATTCATTTTTGCTGTTCTTATGAATTGTTTCGTTTGGCTGGTATATTCCGATCAATACTACATATTTTAAACATAATTACATATTTTAGGGCCAACATATTATGTCAAATGCTTCAAGGGCAAGTTTATGAATTTAATTACCTCGGTTATCTAATATCTGACATAAGAAATATCACAGAGATAAAGTTACAGAAATACAATGCAATAAATTGAGTCATAAATAAATGTTTGTATACAAATATCAACTGCAACCAAATTGAGATTACAAAATGTAACTGCAAAATCAGGACTGAAATATAGCAGCGTATTTTGGATACTAAATACTAAAATCAAATCAAAATTGTAACCGGCACAGATGAGCTTTTTACTCCACTCCTAGGTTTGAGAAAAATGGACAAGCACAGAAACACAGATATACGCGATAAATTAAAAGTTCAAAATATAGTTGAAGAAATTCAGAATTAACAAAGCAATCGGTTACAACATGCCCAAAGAATGGACCCATCTCACTTTTCTAAAGGACTTCGAAATAAAGGAAGACAAAAATTAAGATGGACTGACTAACCACATCTTGCGATCTCTTAGGAACAGGCTCAAACGAACTAAACCTAACTTCATGATGACGTCAAATATTCAATTGAAAGCACACGTCCATTTGCTTAAATATTCACCAATGATATTCTGTGATGTCTGGCGAACGTTAAAAAAATAAATAAAATAAAAACAATTTCTGCTCACTGACCAAAACTAACTCCTGAAAATATAGAGAAACATAACTCCTGAAAATATAGAGAAACATGATCTGACTTACTATGTTTCGTGCCATAATGTACCGAAATCACTTTTTCGGTACGTAACAACTACGTCATCGTGTCTTCCCTCCACAGTGATGTTATAGAACAGTGCCAAATTCCCGTTTTCGTTGTCCTCTCTCCTACGTACCTCCCTCTTCCTTCTTTATGCGCTGCGTATGACTGCGCATCTTCCCCTCGTTATCGAAAGCCTCAAATAAGCTGTCCAAGTTAGTATCAGGGTCATCATCAAATTTGGGATCGTCGTGGTCAGGTCGACGGTAGCTCGAAAGAGCTGTTTGGTTTCATCAGTCCCACGAGCCAGGGTAGCGCAACCAGGACTGTGAACCCTAGCCCTTGGCTGGACTGGATTGTGTGTGTGTGTGTGTGTATGTATGTTTATTTATTATTATTATTATTATTATTGACTTTTTAAAATTATAGATGACCGAATTTGTTAATTTATTCATATCTTTTGACGGTCAAGAAGATGATTTTTTGTTAAACTATTTGTATTATCTGACTTATGATTCACATTAAATGTACCCTTTTTTTTTAGTTAACATATGTTTACTAATTGCGTAGCTAGTCATGTTTGGTATTGATTTATATTCTAAAGCTTTCTCAAGCCAAATTATACCCCCTTTTCCTTCTAGCTTCCACGATTATAATACTGTCTAGCATTCAGTACTATATGTTAAATAATTTACAAAGGAAAGGTTGATTAATCTTTGCCTTCTATGGGCCCAGGCAAAGGAATGTTGATATAGGCACTCAAAACTTTCAAACTCAAAGTAATCAAAAAGATAGGATCGCGCGGCGCAATAATGGACTAAGATTGCACCTAATCTGATAGCATATATTGTATTTATGTATGGAATTTGTGTAAAATAATTTTTCACGTTTTTAGTTACATAAAAGCATTAAAAACTTGCAATAACTTGGGGAAAATTGTGAAATTCTTGTTCTCGCCATTAGAAAAATAAATAAATAAAACATTTTAACGTCTCCTTGTAATTTTGATATTTTGCGTTTTTTCCCCCTAATATTATGTACATATTTCATTGGATAAGGCTAATGTTTGGTTCACAAAATTCGAGATGTAGTTTGTCGATTTTTATGAAAATTTTTATGTATGCTTTCAGATACTACGGATATTTTTTATACTTTCTAAAACCATTAGGCGTAGGAGCTGACCTGAAACGAAACTTGAAAAATCACTCTAGCGATCGCAATTTTTGCTATTTCACAACTGAACTCAGTATATGCTATTAAAATAAACCAAGGTACGAGTAGATACTGTCAAAAAATCAGCAAAATCCGATTACACACAACAACAAATTTGAACTTTTTATCGCTCGCAGAAATGAAAATAGGTGATTTTAGTTAATTGGCATGCGCTGTTTTCGAATTTGAAGTCCGTTTTTCTCTATCACCTAACAGTTTTTTGCGAGGACGTGTTGAACATTTTTCGTTATATTTGGCACATTATTGCTTATCTGCACTTAGTTTCAATTTGTTTTGCAATAATATTGCTAGAAACAGTTGATCTATGTAAAACCAAATCATATAAGATCCAAAAAGATAAAATATTTTTTCTAAGAAGGATAAATAAGTAGTTACCTTACAACACATTCTTAAATTGTAGCAAAAATTTCACTTTTCAAAACTTCTTCCTGGATGACTTACGCCGATAAGATGGCTCCGAAACGTCTGTGATAAGTTGCCAGCAGTAATCAGCAAGTATGTTGGTCACTGATTTCCCTTTATAACGCCTTTCCATTTCTAAAATGTCTTCGTGGAACCTTTCGCCATGTTCATCACTGACGTCACCCAAGTTCGGTGAAGAATCGCCATGTTTATCAGGTCGTATGGGTGACTGAAAATTTGGATATTGAAGAGAATGCTTATTTTTTAAGTGAAGCCAGATATTTGGACATACAAAAATAAGTCAGTGATGTGGTCCATAGGTTCCCTCCACAACATTGGAATGGCAAATGGCATGAACGAATGCGAACCTTTTAACCACCCTATTAAAATCCTTTGGCAGTTTGTACAGCAAACATTGGGGGCCCAATATTTATCAGTATCTCCAAATTTACTATAGTTCCCGAAATATAAATTGTACGCCTTTATAACTAGTTCTGCGCTGAGATTTTATACAATACTCTCCACATACGTAACAGAATAAATTAGGAGAATTCTTACAGCGGCGAGACATTGAAAAATTATAAAAATACTAAAACTTACGTATTAAAATATATTATAGTAGATTGTTTTAATTCAATTTCTTTATAATGATACACAATAATGCATATATCGACACTTCACAATCACAAAGATGTAATGTAAGACGAAGTGCACAGAACGAGGTATTACAAGTTATTACTTCACGTATTTGACAGTGGCAATCAGGAAATTTTGTATACCTGTGCATTCCTGAGGGTTTAACAATCCCTAAGAGTAATAAAACTGCGCAAAAGAAAAATAAGGGTGACCAGTTTGAGAGACAATAGCGCCTCCGACTCTCACGGAAACGATCACTTCTGCTAAAGGTTGTCGTCGAAGTATCTGACTCCGGTTAGGCGATTGGAAAAAACTAATATCATTTTCGTCTTTTGCGAGTCCGAAAACATAGTTATTGATACATTTCGAGTCTGCGAGTAATTCTTTGTTGTTGTGTGTTATTAGAAAGAAATAGGGGTCTACCTTAATCCAAAATTAAAAATTGACCATGTTTACTTTGCCTCAATGTATACCATACAGTTTAATTAACCCGTTATTTTCTTTTAACTTATTCAACAAAAAAATAAAAACACATACGGTATTTAATTTATTTAGGCGTAGCAGCGCACTATAAAAAACCAGCCTCTACTGACAATCAACCAGCTTTACAAACAACAAACTAGAACTAAGATGTAATGGTGTTTAAAAGTCAAAAGTAACGGATGAGAAAAAAGAAATATAATCAATGAGTTAAGAGTGATTATTTTACGACTTTTTAAAATTGTTTCTTTATTCTTCATCTGACATTTAGCAGACTAAATGGAGACTGTAAATATAAACAATTATAAAAAAAAAGTATTTGTCTTATATTTTATTTGAAAAAAAGTAGAAGTTTTTTTTATGCCACCAAGTTGTCTTTATGATATTTCTGGTATTCTCTCGTAACATTGACGGAATTGGGGGCCTGGAAGGCAGAGTTACGTTACCCCGATGATATGATGGATGATGAATGATAATGAATCACCAGGAAAGTCCTTAAACCTAGACTTAATCTAAATCCAGACCATGGGAGGCCATAGGAGTAATTTCTTTTGAGAAAAAAAAATCCTGTGGTATGAGCGGACACCAAGAACTCTAGTCAGAGGCTCTAATACAAGTCTTCTTCGTATTCTTCTACTGGCAAGCAACTCTCAGAGTTTAGCTAGTGCCTCCTAGACGAAGACAGCCCATTCTTCTCTATTTTCTGCCTTCGTTCTCCATCTTCTAAGTCCCATTCTACGCATATCTTTCTCCAGTCGGTCCAACCTCCTCAATCTTGGTCTCCTTTGTATCGTCCTTTCTGGATTTCCATAAAAATATTTTTAATCGTTCTACCACCATCCATTCTGATCACCGTCCAGCTTGAATTATTTGAGTTTTTTATCTGTGTTACTATATTAAGTCTCTTATACAATTGCTTTATCTCATTATTTGTCTTTGTTCTCGATCAGTCTTTAACTTTTATTGGTCCATGCATTCTCCTCAGTATCTGGACAAAGAACTTTATTCAGCGGTCTTTTATTACACCATTTCTGCTGTGAACCGAAAGTGCCTTTTGCGGTTCAGTTATCATCTTCGTGCTCCTTCCCGCTTACGAACATTTGTGAAGCCTGCCAATGTTTCCTGTGTTCCGTGTGGTTACCCCTTCCTTCTTTACCCTTTCCATTGCGCATCTTGGTAGCGCACATCCCTTCTCCTGGCGAACCTGATATATGCTCGGCAATCTGAGTGGACTTAAACAGTCAGTCGATCGGCCTAACAAGTGGCGTTTGGGTTCTTTACGAGTGGATTCAGTGTTGGAATCCTACTCGGGTGTACCATGCAAAGGACGAAGTTAGCATGGTAATGCAGAAGATAAGCATGTGGATTGTAAACCGAAGAATGGTTGGATTTAATTTAATCTAAGTCAGCATGGAAGAAGGATTTCCGATTCTGCTTAGAGACGTTTGAGTGTGATTGTTTGAATGGTACGTCGTTATCTTATTATGTTTTCATTATTATTGGGCTTTGATTGATTGTTCCAAGATATAGTTCTGTTATTTATATTACTTTATTTTTTTATATATAATAATCCACACTTATTTTTGTATTAAAAACCAATATTTTATGCTACGCCCATTGTTGTTATTTAAAGATTAGCCATTGTTCTCTATCCCATAACGAAATTAGGTCAGTCCATGCAAATTATAATCAGTGTTATATTTATATGCTTGTCCAAGTGGAAAAAGAAAGATGAATGGTTAGCCGCCTTCTATGGGCCCGAGGCAGGCTGTTTTGTTGTAAATAACTTCGTTGAATGTTTGGAACCCTTTACTAAGTACAGCAGTATCATAACCCAGCGATCCCGGAAGGTAGCAGTGACGTCTACGTACTATGGTTATTAGAGCGTGGTTCTACTCGCCACAAATGGTTGCTCAGAGCGTGGTTAAGGGTTTGGTTTTTGGGTTTAATTGCGCCCAAATGGTAACAAAGTGTTTACTTTATATTGAAAGATATGCTGTACTTATGTTGAAGTTATTAAGTACTGGTTTACGTGTTTGTTGTACTTTACGTAAACATTGATTCATCTTTCTTTCTTCCAAAACAGAGACTGATTTATGCAAGTAATACTACGTTCCCTTATTGTTGTTTACATCTTGTGTCTATCATACTTTATAAACATGCCTAGCTGGGTAGATATAGTATCCAAAGATAAGCTCGTTTGTGAATTAGGCATGCTAGGTATAGAAGTTGAAGGTGATGTAAACACATTACGTCAGCGGCTTAAAGATTACATGAATTCTCTCTCCCAGCCTGAACAAATATTAATAAAGCGTAAGTTCATTGTAGATGGTGCAACCCAAGAAGATTATTTGGCAGAACAACACAAGAGCATGAGTGATCGTAGACTTAGTTCTATTAAAGATTTATCTAGTGGAACTGTCTCCAACCTTTCTTCTTTTATGGAGCAGAATAATCAGCGGATTTTCCGAGAGTTGATTGGAAAGGTGGATCCCTGTGATGGTGAAGATAAGGAATCGTTAGTGGTCTTCCTCATCAAAATTAATTCGATTTTTGAATTGAAATTGGTTTCCGATGAGTATTTTGTAAACTCGATTTTGAGTTGCATCGGAGGAATTTTATTGAATATCTGGAGTGAAGTTGTTAAATTGAGATTCTCTTGGATGGAAAGTTTAGAACATGTGAAGTGTTCATTGTTGCCTCCTAGATTGTTGGAAGACTTTTGGATTAAATTTGTGTCACGTCGATTCCAAACGCCTAAGGAATCTTTGTTGGAGTTTATCTCCAATGTGCAAAGAGCTTCACTTGTGTTGAATCCTTCATTTTCGGAAGAGAAGTTAATTGACCTTATTCTGCAAAATATGTCCCCGGCTACTAGACAGCATTTGGTATTTTCTACAAAACCTCGAAATGTAGCCGAAATGTGTCTCTTAGCCAGAAAAGTGGCGGATTTCGAAATTGCTGAAAAACAGAGGGACTTTAGTGAAAGAAGTAAAGCTGACAATTTAAATAAATCTAATACTTCGGCGAATCGTCCTTCTGGGTATTCAAAGAAGAATCTTCAATGTTGGAAATGTCAGCGGTATGGGCATTTGTCTAGAGAATGTCGGTCCAAAGATTTAACCATTCCTCAGGTTAATGTTGGGACTTTTTCCTCGAGAAAGCATAAGAAAAGAATTCAAACTTCTAAGAGAGTATTTCCTTCAGGGAAAAATAGACCGTCATCTTTTTCGGCAAATTTGCCTCATTTACCGGTGGAAGTTTTCCACCAGAAAATAGACGGTTTATTGGATAGTGGTGCTTCTATTTCTCTTGTGCGAGAAGACTTTATCTCTGCTTTACCTAAGAAATTTTTGAAGAAGACTTCTTTGAAGTGTAAATCAGTCAACAATCAAGTTTTCTCTGTAGATAAAATGGTTCGTTTACACTTAAAGATAAATAAGTTTTCATGGGACCAGTTGTTCTATGTGGCCCAAGAGTTACCTGTTCCAATTATTCTAGGTTATGACTTTATGTCGAAATCCGGCATGAGGATTGATTTTCAGAATGGAGTCTGTAATTTCAGATTTGCTCGAGACGTTTCGCTGCCGTTTAAAGTACATCCTTGTATGTATGGGCATGCATATGGTAAGAATCCTTCGGAACAATGTTGTGTTATGTCTCTCAATAATCTTGAGGAGGAAGAGGAATTATCTAAATTGGTGAAAGAATTCCCTGGATTATTTAGTGATCGATTAGGGAGAGCAAAAAACAGTTTTTGTGAACTGGAATTGTTGGATAATGTCCCTGTGCGGTCTCCACCTTTTCAGTTTCTCCACCTAAGTTGCAGTTATTACAAAGCGAAATTCATAAGCTTATGCAACAAGGTGTTATTAGGCCAAGTCGTTCTAGTTATGCGAGCCCAGCTTTTTCTTGTTCCAAAACCTAGTGGAGGCCATAGGTTGGTTATCGATTATAGGAAGCTTAATAATAAAGTGGTGTTTGATTGTTTCCCATTGCCCACTTTGGAAGCAGCTTTCCAAATATTTCATGGAGCCAAAGTGTTCTCCGTAATTGATTTGCATTCCGCCTTTTTCCAAATACCATTAACTCCATCCAGTAGAAAGTACACGGCTTTTGTCACTCCCAATGGTCTTTACGAGTTTAATATGTTGCCTATGGGTT
Source organism: Diploptera punctata (assembly GCA_030220185.1). NCBI lineage: Eukaryota > Metazoa > Arthropoda > Insecta > Blattodea > Blaberidae > Diploptera > Diploptera punctata. Next base: position 1,650,000 of record JASPKZ010008368.1, read on the forward strand.
TGAGTGTGGGTAGTCAAGTATTGAGTCGTGAATTAGACAAATTGTTTGGAGATTTGAAATACAAGTATGTTTTTCAATACTGTGATGATCTTATCGTGTATTCTTCTGATATGCAGCAACATCTTGCTCATTTGAGAGAAGTCTTTGAGAGGTTGAACAATAAAGGATTAACTGTCAATCCGGAAAAAATCACTCTGGGATGTTCTAAGATAAAGTTTTTGGGTCATTTGCTGTCAGCCGAAGGTATCCAAGTGAACCCGGAGAGAGTTGAAGCCATCAAAAATCTTCCTACACCTAAGAATTTGAAAGGCGTTAGAAGTTTCATGGGAATGGTGGGCTTTTATGCCAGATTTATTCCTAACTTCTCTCAAGTTGCCCTTCCTTTGAATAACTTGAAGAAAAAGAAAACTAAATTCTTATGGAGTCAAGAATGCGAAGCTTCTTTTCAAAGTCTTAAATTAGCTCTTTGCGAGGCTCCCACTTTACAGGTTCCCGATTTCAATAAGAAGTTTATTCTTCAGTGTGACGCCAGTGATAGGGCGTTAGGTGCGGTTCTTAATCAGGAAATTGAAGGCAATTTAGCGCCTGTGGGATATGCTAGTCGCACTTTAAATGAAGCCGAAATAAAATACAGCATTTACGAAAGAGAGATTTTAGCTATTGTTTTCGGTTGTGAGAAGTTCCGTACCTTTTTGGAGCATAACCGTTTTGTGGTTCACTCTGATAATCAAGCAGTTTCTTGGTTATGTAAGAACAGTGGTACCCTGGGTAGAATCGGTAGGTGGGTTGTGCGTCTTTCTGCTTTTAATTTTGAAGTAGTTCATGTTAGAGGATCTGATAATGCAGTAGCTGATGGTTTATCGCGACTGTTCCATGAAGATGAAGTTCCGGAGCACCCTCAAGTCAATCTTCTATCGAACTTTCCTGCATCATTTAAAGATCTTAAATTGCATCAACAAGAAGATGATGATTGTAAGAGATTGTATGCTCAAGTTAGAGCTGGCACTAATAGTCCAGATTTCTCTTTACATAGAGGTCTATTAGTGTACAATCCTCGAAAAGGTCCGAAGAATCGGGTGTTGGTTCCCGTAGTACTGCGGCCTGTTTTGCTCAAGTATTATCACGATTCTCCTTTGGGCATGCATTTGGGCATTGCCAAGACTATGGAAAAGCTCAATAGACAATATTATTGGCCTCATATGGGTGAGGATGTGCGTAAATACATTTTGAATTGCGTTGATTGTCAGCGAGCTAAGCCTGCCCCTAATACTAAAGTTGGTCTTCATTCGGCGGAGCCCTCCACAGCTCCCATGCAAAGACTCTTTATTGATTTCTTTGGTCCCTTAGTTCGCTCTAAGCGAGGTAATGTTGGGGTTCTAGCAGTTGTCGACGGGTTCTCTAAATATGTGGTGCTTCATCCTGTGAGATCCTTGAAATCTAATGCAGTCGTAGAATTCTTCACTAGAAACTTTTTTCCGAGCTTTGGTGTGCCTGAATCCATTGTTTCGGATAATGCTAAGGCCTTTACTTCTCGTATGTTTAAGAATATGTGTTTCGATTGGGGTGTTCGTCGCATTACTACTTCTCCCCATTATCCAAAACCTAACCTTTGTGAGAGGTTTTTTCGCTCGTTGAAAGCAGGGCTTACCATTTTTCATAATGTCAAGCAAAATGTTTGGGATCAACATTTGCCGTTGTTTGCTTTGGGTTGTAACGATGCGGTCCATGAGTCGACAAAAACTACCCCTGCCGAATTGTTTTTGGGTAGACGTATTATGCATCCCTTAGAGTTAAATTGGCACATCACGGAAGCCGATTTAAGTGATTTGAAACAAGCCGATAAAGTTCAGAAATGGGAGGAAGCATTCAAGAACCTTAAGCTCGCTAAAGAGAACGTAGCTAACAGATATAATAAGGATAGGAAGGATGTCTCTTATAAAGTTGGCGATCGAGTACGTTACCGCCTTTATCCACTTAGTAATCGTGGAGAACAACGTATGGGAAAACTTATGTTCAAATGGTCTGAACCCTATGTTGTAAAACGCTTGCTAACACCAGTAACTCTGGAGTTAGAAAACGTCAGTGGCCATGTTATGAAACAACATGTGAGTCAGCTAAAAATGTGTACTGATATCCAGTAAATTCAAGCATGTTTGTTATAAATGAAAAAGAGCTGAATGTTAAAGCTAAATTACTATGTATTATGACACATGTTAAATTAGCATATCTATGGTTCTGCTTTCCTGTTTGCGCCTGTTCTTTGTTTCAGTTACCTTTCCTTAAACATTGGCAGTTCTACAGTGTATATTGCCTGGAGTGTTCGGCAGTCGAGCGCTTGGAGGATCCGGCCGACCCCCGAGTGCCCAGCTGACCGACATAGTGGCTTTGGAACTATGGATTCCTGGAAAGCGGTGGAACGGGATTGCGATCCGGCAATCCGAGGATTATCGTCACCCGAGTCTTCACCTGGAACGCCGCAATGTTGTGCTATGGCGGCTGAAGCAAATTGGAGTCTATTTTTCAGCGCTGGAATAGTCTACATGAAAGCAGGTGTGGTGATCGTGATATTGGGGACGATGGAAAATTTGCTTTGAAGTTACCGCTGGAATCCAATAGTGCTTATGTTCCCCTCCCAACGTGGGATTGCTTCTCTGGACTTTATTTGGAAGTCTATGGACTTTTTCTTTTTACCCGGAGGGTGTAGCGGGAGCTATTGAACCGAAAGTGCCTTTTGCGGTTCAGTTATCATCTTCGTGCTCCTTCCCGCTTACGAACATTTGTGAAGCCTGCCAATGTTCCTGTGTTCCGTGTGGTTACCCCTTCCTTCTTTACCCTTTCCATTGCGCATCTTGGTAGCGCACATCCCTTCTCCTGGCGAACCTGATATATGCTCGGCAATCTGAGTGGACTTGAACAGTCAGTCGATCGGCCTAACAAGTGGCGTTTGGGTTCTTTACGAGTGGATTCAGTGTTGGAATCCTACTCTAGTGTACCATGCAAAGGACGAAGTTAGCATGGTAATGCAGAAGATAAGCATGTGGATTGTATACCGAAGAATGGTTGGATTTAATTTGATCTAAGTCAGCATGGAAGAAGGACTTTCGATTCTGCTTAGAGACGTTTGAGTGTGATTGTTTGAATGGTACGTCGTTATCTTATTATGTTTTGTTTATTATGGGGCTTTGATTGATTGTTCCAAGATATAGTTCTGTTATTTATATTACTTTATTTTTTTTTTATAATAATCCACACTTATTTTTGTATTAAAAACCAATATTTTATGTTACGCCCATTCTTGTTATTTAAAGAATAGCCATTGTTCTCTATCCCATAACGAAATTAGGTCAATCCATGCAAATCATAATCAGTGCTATACTCATATGCATGTTCAAGTGGAAAAAGAAAGATGAATGGTTAGCCGCCTTCTATGGGCCCGAGGCAGGCTGTTTTGTTGCAAATAACTTCGTTGAATGTTTGGAACCCTTTACTAAGTACAGCAGTATCATAACCCAGCGATCCCGGAAGGTAGCAGTGACGTCTACGTACTATGGTTATTAGAGCGTGGTTCTACTCGCCACAGCTGATTCAGATGTAGGAACAAGTGTCAGAAAAGTACAGAAATTATAACCTGCAGTGATCTCTTTCATAATGTTGGCTTAACAGCGACTTTAACTCATTGGCACTACCGTAATCCTTAGGTTCATGGCCGTGCGAACATAAGCTCTGCACACATCTCTATCCTTTTCTAACGTTTTCCAATCATCCCTTGCATAACTTACTTCCCTCAAATCATGGTTAATGTTATTCTCCCACCTCATTCTAGGTCTACTTATTTGGTATCTTCCTTCTGGTTTCCCTACAAGAATCTTCCATGCACCACTTTTATTCCCCATTCGTACCACATGTCCTGTCCATAGCAATCTATGAGACTTAACTGTTCTTATTATATCTGGTTTCCTATAAAGATCATGTAGCTCACTGTTAGTAGTCTTCTCCATTCGCCTGTCTGTACATCTCCCTTTAGGCCAATTTTTTTTTCTAAGAACTTTATTCTCAAATACTCGTAATCTTCTCTTTTCCCTTAAAGTACGAGACCATGTTTCGCATCCATTGGAGAATAAATTCAAATAAACTTAGGATAGAAGGAATTAATAACATTCCGTGGTTTACTCTAGTTTTGAATATCGGTTATAGAAAAGATAATAAGTATTGAATAAAAGAAATAATACAAAAAGAAAAAGTCATATAATATCCAGAGATGAATCGATGTGGAGCGCACCCGCCCATTTAGTGAGGGAGACAGACATGCTCGGCCAACTGGAAGACATTTCAACTCAAGTTAAACAACAGAAAGTCTAGTTCTTTTCATTTTTAACAGAAATATAGATAGCTATCGTGCCATTACATTCCCTATTTTCATCATTAGATATACTAAGAATCAATATAATACATTTCATACAGGATATGAAATGTAACAGAAAATAGAGAAATTGGTTGCAGGGGAATTGTTCGACCTGCAAACCATATTCTCGCGATACATTACTTCATATTAAAAGGTCATTGGTCGAGGAATTACGAAAATAAGTATGTCTGCATAGGAAATGAACAGTTAATTTAAAATGAGGAATATTTTGAGGAAGTAGCTGAATTCAAATACCTTGAAGATGGGTGTTGGATGTGATGTCCCACGTTGTAGATATATGATTGTAATAATTTAGATCACTGTTATTTGCCACGGCACTGATGACTCCATTCAAGGGAATGAGGGAAAGTTTCTTACATGAACAAATAATGACACTTTGTTAACAGTTAAGTTAAATGTTATTTTATTAAAGTTCTCACTTCTGTTTAGATGAATCTTGTAAATGGTCAATAATTAAAAAATATTCCGGCTTAAGTTAATAAATTTCACTTATAGAAGATTATTACATCATATATGTAATAGATGACCAATTTCAACGGTCAATTTTTCACTCACTAACATTTTATTTTCACTTTATGGATTATTTATACTCCAGATGAATTAAATGTATACTACAATATTATATACCATAACTTTGAAACCATTTTGTCAACTAATATCAAGAAATGAACTATAATTCTCTTATTTCTTGATGAGCCGTTGTTTAACATGTCTGACTTCTTTCAAATATTGTAGCCATATCGTTATTCTGCTTCGTTTACTGCAACCTTTTTCCTGAATATATTTAAATGCTTCCGCTAACTGTCCTTTAGCTCAAATTGACATAGAAAAAGGGCCAGTAATTATTTTATGGAACAGCTGAGCCGAACAGTCTACCAGATTTCCTAAACCATGTTTATGTTATCCTCAGCGGAGTGCAGCAAGCAACTGACTGCACCATGCGTATTAGCATATATATGATAGGACAAATGTCAGTCAGCCACGAGACACTAGCGGAAAAAATAATGACTTTACAAGAAAATGTCCTCAATACTTTTTTGTTAGTTGTGTACCGATAACGTAGAATCCAAGAGGAAATTTTATTCCATCAATTATTATGTTGTGTACAGTATTTTTATACGTTTTCTGTGACTGACTGACCATAGCTTGCAGTTAACAATTATAGGACACATTTAAGGTATATAGAACATTATAAGTCAATCAATATTATTACATTTACGACTAGGGAGGACCAAAGTATGGTTTAACAAAAGAGTTTGTAAAATAAAACGAATTAATACGACCAAATCATTAAACAACAAATTGGTAAAGTTTTGCGTGTTATTACATGTTTGGAATATGACAAGTTTCACCACTAATATTAGATTAAAATAATACACTTATGGAACATTATCTTATAGAATCAGAAAATTTGATCCTTAAAGATATATATATTACGCCAAAAAAATTATGCTTGCGTCAATTTCAAAATTTTCATCTCGGTATGACATTTTCATGGACTCGATCTATATCGAAGTTAACATTATCTTTTAAAGGTAATGCCTTAAGAGTAGAGATGAAATACGATATCTGCGTATGGTTGATGACCACTGTACGAGTATATGACGTCAGCGGGAAGGGGATTATAGAGTGCTTTTCTATACCGTTTGGTTACAGTAAAAGTTAGAATAACCAGTTTACATTAGTTATATTTCACTCCAAATGTTACGAACAGTCAGTGCGCAGCTTTTATATTCCACCGTAATATACTTTGTAAGTCTGAATCCTGCTCTTGTTTACATCTGCCCGACGCGACGCTCAGAGTCACCTCTACTGTACGGTTAATGCTTAGTAAACCTCGCGTCAAATGGCGACTGTCAGTGAAAGTGTAGTGACATGTTCATTGTGTGCTCCGATAATAGTGCTCTAAAAAGTGGTAAGAAAGTGGTGAGTGGAAAAATAATTATTTAAATATTATAGGCCATAATTTTCCGAACAGTTTGAGATATAAATCTCCTCTCCAGCACTAATAGTTCATTAATTATTAACGATAGCATCATTACATAAAAACGCGGCAAGCTAGGTGACTGCCATATTCACATTCACTACAGGGACCTGCGCATCTAGTGTGCAGGCCGCCAACTTGAATCCAATACAAGGCGGTCATTTCAAATAGAATTATGGCCGACACAGCTGGCAGTGAGTTAGTGTCGCTCATACAAGATCACCTCCAAAAAGTTAAAAGTGCACTTGAAACCCGAAACAACATGGCGAAAATGACGAAAGAAGATGCTCTTCTTTCAGTGACTGAAATGGACAAAGCATTAAATAAGGTATGTGGCATGTTCATGTATTTAGAAAACGAACTGAAAAATGCTCGCACGAAGGTAGCTCGGTCAACCTATAGCGACATAGTACAGACACCTACCGGACAACCAAACAACTACAGGGATGGCAGAAGGGAGATGCTGACCCCTAGCGGTCAGAGCAGCGAACCACCCGGTGTCCTGATTGCCACTGCAACGGATCCTAACATGAACAGCGACACCATAAAAAAAACTCATTAAGAACAAAATTAAACCCGACGAAATTAGAATAGGAGTAAACAAAATCAGAAGTATCAAACAAAATTCTGTATTAATTGAATACAGATCAAAGGATGAAAGTGCCAGGCTAGAAAATGAAATAATGAACAAAGTACAAGAAGTAACCATCACTAAACTAAAACGGCTCAATCCCACAATAATAATCAAACACGTTCCGAAAGAAATCCCAGACGAAGAATTAAGTAATCTATTAATTGCTCAAAACCAACTGAATACAGACGAAACATCAGTATGCTCAATCAAGTTTACGGCGCGTAAATACAACGATTCCAGGCATGTAGTGGTAGAGCTATCCCCCCAACTGCGCATAGAGGTTCTCCGTAAACAAAAGGTGAAACTTCACTGGAATATGTGCAAAGTAGAGGACTATGTGGCAGTCACAAGATGTTTCAAATGTCTAGGTTATGGTCACACCTCTCGGGTATGCACTAAAACTCAGGTCTGTTCTCATTGTGCGGACGATCATCACAAAATGGACTGCAGCAACAATCAACCTCAACAGTGCAAGAACTGCATAACGACCAATTCAATGACAAATGACTCAAATAAAAAAATCGACACGAAACACAGTGTATTTAGCGAGCAGTGCCCACGTTTCGTAAGAGTGAAAACAATAGTAATAAACAAAACAAACTATTAATCAATCATGGCTACACTACATTGCATACAGTTAAACCTACATCATTCAATAGCTGCCACTGCTCACCTCATGCATTTCCTCACAACTAACAACATCGCCATAGCATTTATACAGGAACCGTACTGTAGAAAACGGGCAAATAAGCTTCTGCCCAAACAATCTAACAATTTTCTCCAGTATCCCTCAAGAAAACCCCCGCGCGGCAATAATACTAAGAAAAGACTTAACAAAAAATGCAATTCTTGTAAATAAATATACTAATAGAGACCAAACCGTGCTCAAACTCTCACTCCCTGGTCTAACAACTTACTTAATAAGTTCTTATTATCCCCCTCAAGGGGATATCGCACAAGACTTAGTGCCTTTCAGAACATTCATTACAGAAATTCGCCCCACGAACATGATATGGTGCTTAGATTCAAACTCAAAACACAGTAACCTGGTTTAGTCCAATAACTAACAGAAGAGGTAACGCACTGCTAGAACTTTTAACAGACCAAAGCCTCCTCATCATCAACGAAGACTATGGTCCCACCTTCTCCGGAGCCAGAGGCGAAAGCTGGATAGATCTAACAGTAGTATCACCAAACGTATCATCCAGAATAGTAAAATGGGCAATACATGAGGATGATTTCCTTTCCGACCATAACGCAATAAGCTTCGATATCACTCAAGCAAACACTGGAGACAGAAGACGAGACACAACGTTCTCCACACTAGAAAATATGCCACAAGAAAAGGTAAATGGGAACAGTTTCACTCACTTGTCGAAGCAGCAGGAAAACGATGGATGTTGGAACTGAGTGAAGTAGAACAATCGACTCAACTAAATGAACTGATCAACGATATATGGGATGACTTAGAACAAATCTGCACTAAAACGTTCCCACCGTTTAGACCGACAAACAAACACGTAGCGTGGTGGACTACAGAACTCACAATCCAGAGAAAACACACAAACGCCGCAAGAAGACGCTACAAAAAATGCAAAGTCGCAGAGCTTATACCATTGTACCGAAATCGCTATCACGAAATTCGAAGTAAATACCAGACAATGATTAAACAAGCAAAACTGGAATCGTGGAATGCCTTCTGTCAGAACGTAAATTCCACCAAACTCTGGAAACTGCACAGAATATGTAAAAACAACTTTATGGAACAAACCATACCGAGCACACTCACGCGTGAAAACGGAACACAAACTACTTCCGCAGAGAACACAGCAGAGGCCTTACTCGAAAAATTCTTCCCTAAGGACCAGATTAACGAAGACACGCCAAACCAGAAAGCCACGAGAGACCTGTTGAAAAATAAATGGACATCCTCTACTGCGGTAGATAAAGAATTCAGCGAGACAGAAGTAACGATGATAATTGAAAATCTGCCGCCCAAAAAAGCGCCAGGTCCCGACGGTCTAGATGAAACCATCGTCCAGCACATCCATCGCATTCTGCCACACTTCTGGCAGAGATTATTCAACAAATGCCTCCAACTAGGCTGTTTCCCCGAAAAATGGAAGAAAGCAACAGTTATAGCAATCCCAAAAAATGACAAGAGCAAACTCACAAGTGTAAACGGATACAGAGGAATCTGTCTTTTGTCTGTTCCTGGAAAATAGTAGCCGACAGACTCTCAACATATCTGGTTACATCTGGAAACACCAAAAGTCAGCAATATGGCTTCAAGGCAGGAACATCCACAATCGACGCCATACGGAAGATTACAGATACCATTAATGAATACAAAGTCAAGAAGATAAGATGCTGTTTAGTAGCCCTCGACTTTAAGGGTGCTTTTGACAACGCCTGGCATCCAAAAATACTTACGATTCTAAGGAAGTACAATTGCCCCAGCAACATCTATGAAGTAATCACAGATTTCCTGAAAGACCGGAGCGCAAACCTAACACTATCTAATTGCAAGAAGACTGCGTACATCTCCAAAGGCTGCCCACAGGGATCGGTTTTCGGACCAATATTATGGAATCTCATAACTGACGATCTGATTGAAAACTTATCACAGCTACAAGAACACCTAGAGGTAGTCCTATATGCAGATGATGTAATGATGCTGGCCAAGGGGTCACTCCATAACGATATACCAAATATTATTTCAAATGCTCTTTCCAGAATTGAAGGATGGTGTAAAGAAAACAAACTGGAACTAGCAAAACAGAAATGCAGTATAATGCCAATGTTTTGTCGCCAACTACAAAAATATCGAACACACCAAACAATACAAGAGAGCAATATACCTGTCGTCAAACAAATTAATTATTTGGGAGTGACTTTGGATAGCAACCTCACATGGAGTCAACATATTCAGAACCTACATCATAAAACACAGTCCACTTTGCAGAAACTAATTCGCTGCTCAAGATCATCCTGGGGGCTATCATTCAACCACCTAATTACAATATACAAATACTGCCTACTACCAACCATAACTTATGCCTGTAGCGTCTGGTACCAACAAATTCGCTACAAATCACAAATGGACAAACTAACTAGAATACAAAGACAAATCCTGATATTCATGACAAAATCATATCGTTCGGTCTCTACAGAGGCACTCACAGTCATAGCAAATGCTCTCCCAATAGAACTGGAACTCAGACTAAGAAATGACATCTGGGCACTAAAGCATAACAAGAAGACTACAGCAATCTTACCCGAGTTATCGAAAGCAGAAATTCCAAAAAGTGAAGAGGGACTGAAAACCCTAGACATCAAAGTAGAACTCACAGGCTCTGGTGGAGATGGAGATTACACCCTCTACACTGATGGGTCAAAAACAGAAGGAAATGTCGGAGCAGGCCTAGTAGTCTATACAGGAAGAAAAGAAGTTTTTTTTCTCAAAATCAGCAAAACTCCACCCCGAATGCTCAGTACTTCAAGCCGAGCTGCTCGGAATTCAGATGGCACTAAAATGGATAAAAAATATACAAAAACCTAAAACTAAATACGCCATAAACGTTGACTCACAAGCAGCACTTAAAGCAATCAAAAAAAGCAAATCAGCCAATCCCATTGTAAGTCAAATCTTCAATACATACAGAGTAACAATCAAGTAAACTTCTATTGGATCCGAGGCCACACTGGACACTACGGAAACGAAAAGGCAGATTTCCTAGCAAAAATAGACTCAACGTTTCAAAGAACTCTAGTATATGACAGACTACCTATTTCATTTTGTAAACAAAAGCTCCTTCAATACTACACAGACATCTGGAACGCGCTGTACACACCATCACACAAAGGCCACCAAACAAAACTCTTCTTATATTTAATTAATGTTGGGAACTCTTCTTCCCAAACATCCATACCAGGCAAGAAACCGTCCTAAATCCAACTTTCGTACTTACACAATTCCTCACAAACCATGGAAAATTCCAACAATACCTACACAGAATTGGAAAAGCAGCCTCACCGAAGTGCCCATGCTCAGAAGACGACCAAACAGCTATACATCTTTTACTTCACTGCAAGCTACAAGAAAAGAACAGACCAGCGCACACCAAGGACCCAAATATAGCGCTAAGAAAAGTTATTAAAATGCCACAAAAAATCAAATACATAAATGAAATATTCCAGACACTGAAATAATCCATATTAATTGTAATCCATTAATTGTAAAACCATATAAAGTGTAAACTAAATATTCTGCGATATACCCACAGGGTAAAACGCAGGTTGTAAAAATTTGTTCAAATTAAAAAAAAAAAAAAAAAAAAAAAAAAAACTCGCGTCGTTGGAAGAAGAGGTTTCATATTTAATTATCAGCGAACCCATTCCTCTTCTCTCCGCTGTTCTTTTCATTTCTTCTTAATGCCGTCTAACTGACTCAGTGGCACTATCGAGCCCGTGGATTCATGGCCAGGCGGACGTAAGTTATCCACACATCTCTATCCTGAGATAATGTTTTCCAATCACTCCCTGTGCTATCTACTTCCCTCAAATCATAGTTAATATTATTCTTCCACCTCATTCTGGGATTGCCTACAAGGAGCTTCGATGCTCCTCTTTTCATTCCCGATTCGTGAAAACATGCCCTGTCCATAGCAGTCTACGAGACTTAACTCTTCTTTTTACATCTGGTTTCCCATAAAAATCTAATTCCCGCGTTCCCACTACTATATAATGACCTAACATTATGTTCCTGTGTTTGAACCATTTGCATGGATTCCCTGATTTAGTCTCCGCCCAGATAACCGAATGGGGGGACTATTTTATCTCCGAAAAATTTTATCCCAGTGGAACCCATGTCCGCGTTTCATGATGGTTGTACATTTACGGTGAAAGATCGTCACTCTTTTAATCAAGGTACTTTTTTCGTTTGGCTTATGGCCTTTAACACGTCAAGCATGGGTAACCGCTTTCGGCAGCAATGCTACCGCCGGCATAGTTCTCGGGATAATATAAGCGCGCTAGACACTCCACCACCACCACCACAAAGATTCCGTGGAGGGATTTTCTCACAAGCGATTTATAAATAATGTAACTTAAAAGTTTGTAGTAGTATGCATGTCCTTGTGTCCCTCAACGAGACTTAGGCGTTCTCCCCCTACAGGGGGATAAATGTCATTGAGTGGCCCGGGGTCAGTGTTCTGCCTCATGGTGACATCTAGGAAACTAAGGTAGTACTAGGATGGGAAGATACGGTGCATTTTGTACAGAGGGATTTTTATTCAGCCGTCGCCAAGCGTCATTCTTTTACGAGCCTGAAAAACTTCAGATTCGGGACCCACGGCTTAAAGTCCCTCCCGGAGTAGTTGTCCCTTGATTATTCCACCCTAAAAAACTTTTTGGAGGTAAAAATAAAGGAGGTATTACCAGCTTTGATCCGACATTTCTCTTAATACACATTATAACTTTGAGATACTAACATCTTTGCCTCATCTCCATAATTATATTAATTAATCCGTACGTTGCATTATTCAGTAGCCTCAGATTCTTGTGTCCAGTAGCCATTACTACAAAATTAATATCGTCCTCTCTGCCTTCATTCATTTCACTAATACATTCCAACATAATAACTTTCTCAAACAAAACTCCTTTCTTTCATGAACATTTTTAATTTCCTCGTCACGTTGAAATGTAAATTAACTCTGGTACAGTATATTAATACTCTCTACGCATTTTATGTTATACCCCTTTCGAGCTAAGTTCCAGTTATAATGTAAACAAACAAGGTGTAATCAATAGTATTAAAATGCATATCAAATTTCGTTGAGGTGAATAGTTATAAGTTAAAAATTGAAATGTACCTGTTGGCAGGTGCCGTCGTCCTCAACTTTGTTAAAATGGTGTTTATAAAATTAACTGGAGCGCTTTCGGAAGTTAACTTCCATCATCAGCAGGTTAAGCTTCTGCTACTCGTCGTTAAAACACCATTTTAAGAAAATTGAGGACGACGGCACCTGCCAACAGGTACATTTTAATTTTTAACTTATCTTAAAACAAGGTATAAGACTGCTTTTCATTTGTCGAATAATGATTTTACCTTTAAGTGTGTAAAGAAAACGTAGTCACTCTCTAACACATTAAATAAAGGAAATATATCTAGCACATGTCTACATAAGTTATATCATTTCATCATCATCCTACACGGATTAGGTCTTTGCTAATATTTACAATTTGAAGGTTAAATAAATAAGCAATTCATTTCTTAATTGTTGCGCACGTGCAATGCAGAATTTCTTTTTGTTCCAAAATGGCTACTTCTCTTATACAATTGTTTAGGCATAAAAAAATGAAAACCTTTAAAAAATGGAAAGAAACAAATTATTTTCAAACAGTTTAGTGAAAACATATCCTACATTAGCCATTGAGAATGTGAAAACAATAGGAAAATTTACAAATGAGTTAGTATGGATCATAAATTCATTTCGTAATGAAATTGTAAATAGAAAGATATCTCATAAATAAATAAAATTGTAAATAGAAGATATCTCATAAATAAATAAGAAATTCCTAATTATTGGTATCATCTTATTTTGTATCCAGTCTTATTTACCATAAAATACGACGCTGCTTAAGAACAATGTTTGTATCGATTCAGTTCCGTACATAATTCAGTCATATGGAGGGAAAAAACTGCATCACAGTTCCCCCAATAGACGGAGTCGGAGGAGTAATAACTCATGCAGGTTTAAAATTAAAATATAAAAGTATGGAATATTCACCTGAAAGGTCCGTCTCCTCAACTTAATTAATTATTTAACTGTAGCGCTTTCGGGACTTGTCCCATCATCGGCAGGATTCAAAACTGGTGTTTCACTAAAGATCTTGTAGAGGCGGTTACATGTATTGGGTTCGTTTTCGTTTATCAGATTGTCGTTGTTGTGAGCTGCTTTCATGATTTCCATCTCTTCGAGTACGTTTATCTTCGCTGGATTATTTTCTCTGGGCATTACTGTTAGTATTAACAATTTTCCAGATCTTTAGATTACAAATAGGGAAGCACTAATGTAATATTTGCTCAAAGTGAGGGCGATCTACAACAGAAATCGTCTGCTTATACACGTGGGGCAAATGTGCTCCGAACTTACAGTGAGTTAGTACTTACATATTAGTAATTAGGAACAGATGTGAGCTTATTTAAAACAAACTGTAAATTAAACGGCAAATTCATACACGAAACAAATCTGGTGTAATTGCATGGATTAGTAGTCATCCACTTTCCAGCTAACAACGTAATCAATTAATTCACAGAAATTTATTAATGTAACGAGATTTATAACAATTCCAGCATTGTAGTAAATAAATAGCTTTTTGTTTTAATATGGATAATTCAAAGAGTACACAGGTAAACTCGTACAATTGCAAATATTACAGAATAAACGTTTATTAGGAAGTGACTTCAAACATTCTCCACCAGTGAAAACCTATCATCATGTTTTATCATTCCGATTAATTTACTAGGGCATTCGATAAGTGGCAACACTGCTATAACATCACAAAAAAAAAAGAGACTACATTTGACATTACGAACTTTATTTACAGTATTTTGTCAAGTCAACTATACGTTGCCAAATCATTGGAAGACGCCGCACTCCATCTGCAGCACCATTTCTGGATACCTCTTTCATCTGATCGATCTACAGCTTACTGTATGTCAAATCTTGACTGAGATCGAATGCTTCGTAGAGGTTATTTGATCTCTGAGAGTAAGTTAGAGCCACAAGAGCTCGTGTCTAGAGAATTTGGTGGATGTTCGAGTACTTCCCAATTCCACCTTCTAAACAAATTCTACCAAACATCTGTTTAGGGCGACATTACTCACTAAATGTGAGAAAGAGTGAATATATATTCACAAAATATTACTATTTTGATACTTTCAATATCACAGATTCATGCAACAAAGATTGCTCAACGACATACTACAAGATTACAATGATCATTACTAGGATCGCTGATTTACAACAGTGTTGCCATTACTTATCGAATGTCCTAGTATAGAATACACCTAAATTGAAACCAAACTAACAAGGACAGGACACGCTCTTTATATCATGAAATTAAATAAAATTTTGTGAGATTAAAGAACAAGACCTACTGTTTAAAATAATACATGATTTCGAGGGCTAATGTTATTTATTTTCAATTTACGCACCACTTCGGCAGATCATTTTACATAGATGTATTCTTGTATTGTGTACAGAGAAGAGTGCAGGATCAGAGTAAGTTTATGTGTTTATGTAGTGTAAAGTGTGTTGTATGAGGATGATGATGAAAAGAGAGAAGACGAAAACCGATGCCGGCTCATACACTGCTCAAAACAATTAGAGGAACACTTGTAATAAATTGAATAAGTAATTGTTTTTTAAAGCTGTGATGCTGAAAGTTGGACAATATGTAAATTGAATTGTTAATTTTATCATTAGATACAAATTTTAAAGATCCTTGGCCTAAATACAGAGAAATTACCTCAAATAACAAATATAGAGATATTTTTTATTTTGGAAGGCACTGGCCACTTCTAATTGGTAAGCTTCCTGATGTTGCTATAGTGACGAATGTTGATTATTGCCTTGTTTATTGAAGTCTCTGACAAAATGAAGCATTTAAATGAGTTTGAAGTGTATCATGCTCCACATCTTTTACGACAAGGTCAATCTCTGCGACAAGTGGCTAGAGAGCTTGGGGTTTCTCCTTCCGTGGTGTCCAGGTTACGCAACAGGCACAGAGAGACAGGTCAGTATTGTAGAAGACGTGGTCAGGGCCGTAAATTTAAAACAAGCCCCCAGGATGACAGATCGTTGTTCTTTCTGCTCTTCGATAGCGTACAAAAACTGCAAAAGACCTGCAGAATGACCTTCATATGGCTTCCGGAATCCGGGTTTCAGACCAAACCATAAGGAACAGATTAAGGAAAGAGAGTATTCGTCCAGAAAGGCCCGTTAAAAAATCACGCTTAACAAATGGGCATAAGGCAGCAAGGTACGTATGCTGAAAACCATGGTGATTGGAACCTGAACCAGTGGGAGTCTGTGCTCTTCTCGGACGAATCCAGGTATCGTCTTACACGTTGTGATGGTCGAGTGAGGGTGTGGGGACGGCCAGGAGAAAGATTTTCTGCAGAGGCTGTACAGGAAATTGATAGATTCGGAGGAGGTTCCATAATGGTGTGGGCCGGAGTTATGTACAACAATCGTACGGACCTTGTACTTGTTCCCCAGCGACTGAATGCTGTCCGGTATATCGAGCACGTTCTGGAAGAGCATGTAGTACCTGCTGCCATTGGAGTAGGCCCTGGATTTGTATTTATGCAGGATAATGCCAGGGCACATTCTGCGGCTGTCACCAGGGATTTCCTGAGGAGGAATGAAATTGAGGTAATGGAGTGGCCAGCTGTCAGCCCAGAGCTCAACCCTATTGAACACTTGTGGGATCTTCTAGATAGGATTGTCAGAACCGACAACAAGCTCCACAAACTCTGCAGCAACTTGGAGATGCTCTGAAGGAGGAATGGGAGAATATCCCGCATGAGGAAATCCAGAATCTTTTTGGGAGCATGCCACGAAGGTGCCAAAGTGTCATAGAATGTCGTGGAGGCCATACACGATACTAACTCTATATAACGAGTGTTTAACTTTGAAAAAAAAAGCACAAGATTCAATTGTTTACAGAGCGGAATTATTTGGAAAGTTAATTGTCAGCGTTATTCATTTGTTTTTACTGACGTGAGCAATAAATAAATAAATAAATAACCACAAATAATGTACTTTATTAATTTCATGTTTGTATCTTTATCCAATGAAAAAATATTTGCATATTTCATAGTGTTCCTCTAATTGTTTTGAGCAGTGTAGCATACCGCTATCAAAAAGCACCAAGGGCGCCGCCAGGCTTAACGTCCTCATCCGACAGACGAATCGCTATCAAGAGTACCACATGCCTTCTCAACATATGTACTGCGGAGAGATTTGCAATTTAATGCAGAAATCCAGTGCACAATCTAGCGATTAAAAATTGTACACCACCACCTCCCCTGGCCTCGAGATTGAAAAATTTGCAATTAAATAAATTTAACAATTAAAATTGTCAACCCTGCCGAGTATCGGACCCCAGCCCGGTAGTCGGGAAGCACGCATGCTACCATTTGAGCCCGCACGGCGATATTATAGAACGATGTTTTACGAAAAATGAGAAATGTTGACATCAGAACAGACCCAACAGTCTCTCACTGGTACCATCGAACCCGTAGGTTCATGTCCACATGGATGTAAGCGCTCCGCACACACCTATCCTGAGCAGAGTTTTCCAATCATCCCCTCAATAATATACTTGCCTCCAATCATGCTTTATGTTATTCTACCACCTCGTTCTTTGTCTACCAACTGGGCGTTTTCCTATAAGAAGCTTCCATGTCCCTCTTTAATTCCCCATTCGTACAACATGTTTTGCCAATCGCAGTCTAAGAGACTTAACTGTTTCTTATTATATCTGGCTTTCTATAAAGATCATGTAGCTAACTATTAATTAGCCTTCTCCATTCACCTGTGTGTTCACCTCTAATTGATCCAAGAACTTTCCTAAGAACTTTATTCTCAAATACGCGTATTCTCCTTTCCTCCCTTAAAGTAAGAGTTCATTGCAATTAATTACGATTGCAATTTAGATATATTCCAATTCAAATTACATTCCCATTGAAAAAACCTTTATAAGTAGAAAAAATCTACGGATCCACTATGTATTTTATAAACTTACTCACTGTACCAAAGGGATATTTATCATCGTCATCATCATAGTACATTCACGAATTTAGGCCATTTGTTGACCTGTTTCGGCCTCAAGAGAAATACCATCCAAAAGTCTTTTGAGTGGACGTCCTGGTCTTCTTCTTCCTGCAGGTTGATATCTTAACATTTGTTTGGGTATTCTGTGATCTTCCATTCGATGAACATGTTGCATCCATCTTGACTTATAATCAGAAATTTTGTTTTCTAAAGGTTCCATGTGTAATTCTTCTAAGATGTCTTCATTTTTTTGTGATCTAGTAGTGTGTATCCAGCAGTCCTCCGAAGCTATCTCATTTCAGCAGATCTAAGTCTCTGTATATCCTTCTGTTTTAACGTCCATACTTCGCTACCATACAAAAGAGTTTGAAGAGCCAGTGTTTTATACACTTTTAATCTTGAATGCTTTTGGACTAACTGTGGCTTGAAGATAGAATTTATTAACCCTAAAATTCTTAAAAATTTAGATATTTTTGCATTTACATCCTTTTCTT
Source organism: Diploptera punctata (assembly GCA_030220185.1). Classification (NCBI taxonomy): domain Eukaryota; kingdom Metazoa; phylum Arthropoda; class Insecta; order Blattodea; family Blaberidae; genus Diploptera; species Diploptera punctata. The sequence goes on from JASPKZ010008368.1 coordinate 1,668,382, forward strand.
CTTCATATGAGATATTGCATCCTAGATATGTAAAATTATTCACCTGCTCCAAAATTTTATTGTCCAGTACAATTTTACTTCTGACAGGATCTACACCTTGAAATGCCATAATTTTTGTTTTTTCTGTAGATATCTTCAAACCATATTCTTCTGTAATTTTGTTAAGTTTATACAGACCTTTCTGTAGATTATCTTCTGAATTTGATATTATTATTTGGTCATCTGCAAACAATAGGGTGTTTAATTTTCTATTTTCTGATATTCTTATTCCAAATTTATATGTCTTCTTCCAGCAACATATTACTTCATTGATATAAATTGCAAACAGTGTTGGGGATAGGGGGCAGCCTTGTCTCACACCACGATTTATAATTCCTTCTTCAGAAAATCTGTTAATTAATTTAATCTTTATGGTGTTGTCTTTGTAAATATTTTGTATGTTCTGCAGAAGTAAATTTGGTATATTTCTGTCTTCCTATATATTTAAGAGTTTAAGGGATATTTATAATGTACTATATGTTTCGCATCCATGTAATAGGCTACAACTGAGAGAATAACAGTTTTATATATGTTCAGTTTAATCTTCATTTTTAGAGAAGTTGGGACGGCAAGAGTCCCTGTAATACATAATAACATGCATTTCCAGAATTGAGTCTATGTTTAATTTCTTTGTGCACCTCATTCCTGTTTGCAATTATTGTTCCTCTGTATTTGAATTCAGCTACTTCTTCAAAATTTCCCTCATTTGTCATTCATTACCTGTCCGTTATATAATGTATTTTTATGTGTTGACATATATTTGCTTTCATTGCTATTTTCCAAGGTTCAATTAATACGCCTGAAGATGTATGCAAGTTTCAAAACAATTCAGCGTTCCGCTGACATGAGAGAGTTAATGAAATGTCAAACGCAGAAACGCGTTCGTTTCAAAGTACACCAACTTCCCGCATACTCAAAGCGATTTACGTTTGAATTAACATGGAAATATTTTCTTAGATAACAACATACATCATGCCAAAAATTAACAAGCCCTCGGCTACATACAGAGAAAATAATTTTTCTTAATTACGAGATACGTACCAACTTATGTAGGGGCTGCGCTTATACCGTGAAAAATTAATACAGGACGGAAATAATACAAAACATCTATTTACAGTTGTGTAACAGCCCAATGTTGGGCCTTGGTCTCTCCTTTGTTAGGAGTTACTAGACCGAGTTAATTTAGTTATACTTATTTTCCATAGATGTCAAGAATATTCAACATACCGATCCAATGAGACATCTAGCAGGCAACTAATGTATTACTAGGATAATGAGGTCGGTAAATTTTGCTTAGAGGCACATTTATTCAGGCGTAAGGATCTTTTACGAGTCTGAAAATCTTCATATCGGGATTCACGGCTTGAAGTCCCTCCCGGAGTATCATACTTGCGTCTTGGATTTTCCTTAAAAAAAGCATCGACCCCAGCCGTGTGCCAGCCCGCGACCCTCGGGACCAGAGGCAAGGAGCATAAACACTAATCCAAGACAGCCGATTAATTAATATAACTGCGCACATATTAATGACGGACATTTCTTGTATGTTTGGATTATAGTTCAATTGTTTACAACGAAATATTCAAGACTCCATTTTCAGAAATTAACGTCTGTAAGTAATAATAAAAGTGGGCCGCGGTGGTCTAGTGGTTACGTTCCTTGCCTCTAGTCCCGAGGGACGTGGGTTCAAACCCGCCCGAAGGCGTTGAATATTTAGGATGGAAAAATCCAGACAAAAATTAACAAATTGAGCCTACGTATGTTGTGCTTGTAAAACTCGAAAAGTAGTCGATCCATTGACTTGAAATTTTGAAACAATGTTGCATTCGAATATGCGGGTGTTTTTATAGTAAAAGTTATTGTCTAAAATCATTAGGCGCAGGAGATCGCCTAAAACGAAATTTTAAAAATTGTGGTCGCAATTTTCAGTGTTTTAAAACGAATCTCGGTATACTATATTAAAATAAACCAAGGTAAATATTATCTAAAAATCATGGGAATCCGGTCAATAGAAGTGGGGGTTTACCTGAAATCGAAAATTAAAAATTGACTCTAGAAACCGCCATTTTTGTTCATCGCAATATATACGATACAATTTAATTAACTCGTAATTTTATTTTAACTTATTCAACTAATTTTCTTTTGTCCAATGCCACCAGGTTGCCTTTTATGAGATTTCTATCTTTCTCCCTTGGCATTGGCAGAATTGTAATCCATTTGATAAGTTCGGGCACCTGGAAGGCGGAGTTAACGTTACCCCGATTATATGATTGGTGATAAATGATAATGAAGAGCCAGGAGAGTTTTTAACCTAAATTCCAAACAAAACGAAGGAACTAGAAAGGAGACACTTTTAAAATTTTATAAAGCAATGTCGGTTCCAACACTACTATATCGATCGGAACACTGGGTCTTAACCAAAAACCAGGAACGAAGAATAGAAACGTCAGAAATTAGATTTCTGAGAAGTGTGGCTGGCTATACAATAACAGATGGAAAACGAAATGAAAATATACGAAGTGAACTAAATATATTCAAACTATTAGATACAAATTCACAATACAGAGATGAATGGATGGACCACATCAATAGAATGGACAACAATATAATTCCGAAACAGATTCTTCATTACAAACCACTAGGACGAAGAAATGTTGCAAGACTCAGCAAAAGATGGACAGACCAATTCTAACATGAGATCGGAACAGACCTTAAGATCTAATCCTTGAGGCTGCTGTTTATGATGATGATACATGATAATGAAGAGCCAGGAGAGTCTTTAACCTAAATTTCCAAACTAGAGCAACCACAGGAATAATTCCATTTAAGGAAAAATGCCTATGGTTTGACCGAGAATCGAACCCGGGACCTCATGAACTATAGTAAAAAAAAACACTGAACACTAGCCCATGAAGTTGGTCTATTCAACTAAAAATAACACGCATTTAATTTATTTAGGCGTAGCTGCGCACGAAGGGTATTAGCTGGTACAAAATAAGAAGTTTAAAATTCGTGAACACTAATTCAATAAAATTCGTGTTATTGTTATTAAGTGTTTGATTTTGACCAACAAAAGAAAACTGTAGAACCAAGTATGTTAATTTTCGCTTCACTGATTGAATTGTTAGGATCAAAAGATGAAACTTGCCCACTAAAATTCAAAACATTGGATATTGTCTATCTATTGAATTTTATATACGTAAATACAAACAGCAAGCGGATGCTTTAAAGCAATTCAGTTGTAATTACTCCACCGTCGGTATCTCTACCTTGATGTGGTGGTGGGGCTTGTGAGTCCCAACGACTCCATGAGATATACAGGCGGTAGTGTAACTACCAACAGGGCCTCCCATGCCTGGCAGGTCATGGAAGAAGGTCCAGACTAAAAGAGATACCCATCGAAGAAAAAGGGCTAGTAACCCACTTCCAAGATGTAAAATTATCAATTGCTCAAAGAAACATTCACGAAGTAAGCCGAACTGATAAATTGGAACAAACTAGCAAACGAAAAAGGAACACGAGATGGAAGAAAAATAAAATGAAACTTGCATGTTGGAATGTTAGAGCGATTAATGGGAAAGAGAACATAACAGAAAAATTGAAGAAATATAAAATAATTATCTGTGCAATCCCCGAGACGAAGAAAAAAGGAAAATCAATTACACAAATACAAGACTACATGTACATAAACAGTGGAGTAAACAAATCCAAGCGTGCCAGAGAAGGTGTTGGTATTCTGATACATGAAAGTTTGAAAGATAAAATAATCGAATATAATTACATATCAGAACGAATAGTTAAAGTAAAATTCCAAAATGCACCTAAAAATTTCACGATCATCAGCATTTATGCACCAGAGGAAGGTAAACCAATAGAAGAAATAGAAAAATTTTACAATACCCTTCAAGAAAACATCATAATAGCAGGAGATTTTAATGCGAGAATTGGAAACATGCCTCTACCTGGAATAACATACAAATATAATGAAGAAACTCGAAATAAAAATGGTGAACGATTATTGTAATTCTGCGCGGAAACTGGAATGAGAATTAATAGTACATTTTTTCCTCATAAGGTTCAGCAAAAGAAAACTTTTCAAAACTCTTGTGGTCAATCTTCAACAATTGATTATATACTTACAAACAGAAACATAAAACCACAAGAAATTTTGGACACCAGAGTCTTTCCATCCGCTGAGATCGGAAGTGATCACTATCTTGTGGTACGCCAATTAAGATTTAATATCCAATTAAGAAACAGACAAAAACGGAAAGACAAGAACATATCCAAAACAAATGAAAAATTCAAATTAGAATTATTTATTGATGATTCAACAAAACTCTCTATCAGAACAGATTAAACAACAAGTTATCAGAGATGGAAAACTGTGAAGAAATTGTTGAAGAAAAATGGAACATACTCAAAACTGCTATAACGGACGCAGCAAAAGAATAATTAGGTACAAGAAATTCTGAACGGAAACATGTCCGACGTTGGACTCCTTGGTTTAATGAAGGGATAAAGGAACTGATAGAAAATAAGATAAAACTACACAGGAGATATTTACAGAGAAGGAATGAAAATGATTACGATGAATAAAAAAAAAATAGAAACCAAGTAGTATCAGCTATTAGGAAATTAAAACAAGAATTTAGGGACAAATACTCTCATGAACTGGAATTTGATTTCTAGGCAAACAGTTTTCGGACACTTTTGAAATCCAGAATGGGTTGAAGCAAGGGGGTGCTCTATCTCATCTACTATTTAATTTTGTACTAGAGCATGCCATTAAATCTTTAGAGAATGAGGAAGGCTTACAACTCAATGGTATTAATACGCTGATGATGTACTATTGGCCGATAGCGAGGAGATACTAAAGGACAACACGCACACACTATTGAGTAACACTAAGAAATTAGGACTGGAAGTAAATATCAATAAAACTAAATATATGGTCACACGCAGAAATACATTATATTATAGGAAATGGGCAGCTAATGACAAATAAGGGAAATTTTGAGGAAGTGGCTGAATTCAAATACCTAGGAACAATAATCACAAATAGGAATGAGATGCACAAAGAAATTAAACATAGGCTCAATTCTGGAAATGCATGCTATTATGCATTGCAGAGACTCTTGATGTCCCAACTCCTTTCAAAAAACGTTAAACTGAAAATATATAAAACTATTATTCTACCAGTTATATTATATGGGTGCGAAACATGGACTCTTACTTTAAGGGAGGAAAGGAGATTACAAGTATTCGAGAATAAAGTACTTAGGAAAATTTTTGGACCAAAGAAAGATGAACAGACAGGTGAATGGAGAAGACTACATAACAATGAACTACATGGTCTTTATAGAAAGCCAGATATAATAAGAACAGTTAAGTCTCGTAGACTGCGATGGGCACGACATGTTGCACGTATGGGGAATGAAAGACTTGCATGGAAGCTTCTTGTAGGAAAGCCAGAGGGAAAACGCCCAGTTGGTACACCAAGAATGAGATGGGAGAATAACATTAACTATGATTTGAAGGAAGTAGATTATACAGGGAATGATTGGAAAGCAGTAGCTCAAGATCGGGATGTATGGAGAGCTTATGTCCGTGCGGCCATGAACCTACGGGTTCGATAGTGCCAGTGGAGTAAGTAAGTATGGTATGCAGAAACAAATATGGAGGTTCATCAGGAACCAGAGAAAAGATGTAAACGAATGTGTAAATTTATGCAATATATCAACAGAAGAATGGGAAAACTACTTTAAAGAAATTTACTCAGAACGGGAAAATACCGGAAACTCACATCTAGAGAAAACTACAAATAAAGATACATTTCAGATAAGCAAGGAAGAATTTGAAAAACAAGTAAAACAATTGAGAAACATAAAATCAGCGGGTACAGATCACATCCAGAATGAATGAATTAAATACGGAGGAGAAAAATAACATGAAGAAATTTACAATTTATTCACCACCATATGCAATAGTTGGATAATACCCAATGATTGGACAACAAGTATTACAATCCCAATTTTGAAAAAGGGAGATAAAAACAAACCAGAAAACTACAGAGGCATCAATCTATTATGCACAACACTGAAACTCTTCACTAAAATTGTAGCAGATCATTTATCGAATACATTACCACTACTAGATGAACAACAAGAATTTCGAAAAGGAAGATCATGCACAGATGTCATTTTTATATTAAAACAGACTACAGAAAAAGCTATCGAATTTAACATCCCAGTCTTCCTATGTTTTATGGATCTGGAAAAAGCATTTGATCGGGTAAGATTAAATGACATACTCAACATATTAGAAAACAAGAATGTATCTAAAAACCTCATAGCAATCATCAAAGAAATTTATTCAGGAAACAGTACAACTATCAAATATGGAAATAGTAAATCTAAAGAAATTTTAGTCCAGCAAGAAATACAACAAGAAGACTCATTAAGTCCCATACTGTTCACACTAATAATGGATCAAATCATCAAAGAATTAAAAGTTGAAGTTAGAAAAGGAATTAAAATAGGTAACAAAGAGCTGAAGATAATAAACTATGCTGATGACACTGTTCTAATTGCACAAAGTGAAGATGATTTACAAATGCTGTTACACAAATTTAGAATCATTGCAGCAAAATATAACATGAAAATCTCAACAAGTAAAACCAAATCAATGGCAATATCCAAGGACCCACGACGTGTTAAATTAGAAATAGAAGGGAAAAGTATAGAACAAGTCATGAAATTCAAATATTTAGGAGTAGAAATTAATAGCAGCAACAGAATAACTGATGATATCCTCCATCAAGCAAATAATGCAAACAAAATATCGGGATGTTTAAACAATACTGTTTGGAAAAATAAAAATTTAAGAATAGATACAAAAGTAAGAATTTACAAATCTGTCATAAGACCAGTTCTAACATATGGTTGTGAATGCCGAACAGAAACTCAAAAAACAAAACAAATCAATGAAACAACCGAAATGGAAGTTCTAAGGAAAATCGTAGGAAAATCGCTGAGAGAGAAAATTCGCAGCTCTGTTATTAGAGAAGAATGTGAAATTGAACCTATAAACCTCTGGGTAAATGATAGAAGATTAAATTGGAACGATCACGTAGACAGAATGGAGAACGGTAGATTAGTGAAGAAAGTACGTGACTGGACACCTCAGCAGAAAAGGTCATTAGGAAGACCACAACTACGATGGAAGGATGTCACCATACCCCGGACCTGTAGTGAATGAACACGCAACAAGCTGCCAGCTTTCATGCGTAGAGGAAGAAGAAGAAGAAGTTGTAATTAGTTGAGCATTCAATGAAAATGAATCAGAAAGTAATTTGAAAATTATACACGTGAAATTGTTTCTGCTATAACACGTATATAGGCTGGTTGAACAAGTGCTATTTCTAACCAACGCAACGTTTAGAACAGCCTCATTTGTAGGGAAATCGATGCAATCTCTAGGGGAAGGATTTTTATGCACTGAAAGTTGAGAATACAACATAGACTAGTGTAATGTTCATGTAAGTGGAACATAATTTGTTTCTTGATTCAAATTAACACATATAATACATAACAAATAGGAATGAGTTGCACCAATGCATGCTATTACGTTGTACAGAGACACTTTGTCGTACCAACTTCTCTCAAAAAACGTTCAAGTGAAAACATATAAAGCAGTTATTCTCCCAGTTATATTATATGGATGTGAACATGAACTCTTACTTTAAGGGTGGAGAAAATATTACGAGTATCTGAGAGAATAAAGTTCTTAGAACATTTTTTTGGACCAAAGACAGCGGAATAGACAGGTGAATGGACGAGACTACATAACTGAACTACAATATATTTATGGGAAATCAGATATAATAAAAACAGTTAAGTGTCGTAGACATGGACAAGACATGTTGCACGAATGGGGAATGAGAGAGGGCCATGGAAACGTATTGCAGGAAAACCAGAGGGGAAGCTCCCAGTAGATAATCCAAGAATGAGATGGGAGAATAATATTAACAATGATTTGAAGGAAGTAGATTATAGGCCTGCAGGGAATGATTGGAAAGCATTAGCTCAGGGTAGGGATGTATGGAGAGTTTATGTACGCGCGGCCATGAACCTACGGGATCGATAGTGGCAATGGTTTACTTAGAATACATGTTACAAAATAAGGTTCAGTGGCTTACATACTTATTGACCTTAAGACACTTTGAGTCTAGCCATAGCCTCTACTTTGTTTTGATGTTGTAGACCAGAACCGTCCAAATTACGGCCCTCCATTACTTTTTGTCGGTCCCTGTAGGCTTGTAGCATTCTAATAAATTAAAATATGCTAAGGTTATTATTATTATTATTATTATTATTATTATTATTATTATAACAATAAGAGTAACAAACAATACAATTATATGATCATGTAAAAGGAATGACAGAAGACAGATTCCAGAGAATACAAGAATGGGTTCCACTTGGTAGAAGAAAAAGAGGATGGCCAAAAATAACGTGGATTGTGATGTTTTGAGCAGCATGATTGAAAAAGAAATGGACGTTGGATATTGGAATGATAAAGAAATACGTGGAGGAGAATGACAGTACATCAATATTGGTCTGAGGAATATCTGAAACATAGTAAAATGTGCTAAATATAAATAAATAAATAAATACATAATAATAATAATAATAAATAATAATAATAATAATAATAATAATAATAATAATAATAGCAATAATAATAACAATCATATGGCCCGCGCCACCTTCGTGTTTCTCCCATTTGGTCCGCGATACAAATAAGTTTGGGCGGCTCTGTTATAGACAAGCTAATTAATAGAAGTTATGGGTAGCGTGTGGTTAACATACCGACTCAGTGAGACATTTATTACGCAACTTAGGTATTATTTGAATGAAGAAGGTAGGGAAATTTAGCTCACAATCATTGCATGCCGAAACCTACTTTAAATTTCTTCCAGAGAAGATGTACAAAAAAAGTGTCGTTTTTAACTGCAAGGCACTAAAACCTAGCGCCAAATCTCTCATTTAAACTATAGGGAAGTAATACAATTCCTGAATTTGGTAGATTGGATATTCCTCACTACCTGCCGTCAGCGCCGCGTCCCACCTCACACCACTCCTCTCTTAATGAAGCAGGGAGACCTTCTGCTCCGTATAGGGAGTTGTTATTGCTGGATTATGGACTCGATTTCTGTGCCTTGCAGTTAAAAGCGGCTGATAAATATTTGGATACAGCCTTTGTACATAACAATGATTTTCTAGGAGAAATTTCAGGGTAGGTTTCTGCATGCAATGGTTAAAAGTTCCTTTATTAGAAGCCTAGTTTTCAGGTTTAAGGTTCTTATACGAACCTACGGACTAAAGTCTCACCCGGAGTACTTCCTTCTTGGATTTTTCCATCCTAAAAAGATCCATCGATCCTGGCTGGATTTGAAACCGCGACCCTCGGGACTAAAGACAAGAAACATGACTTTTAGACCACCGTGGTTCAGAAAGTATTTTCGATTATTTTTTAATTTGACTCCACTCGTTACTAGAGATTTACTTCTATAACTTGCATCATGGATATCTGTTATTAAATATCTATTCACTCATCCCTGGGAAAACTAGATAAGTCTAAAAAATGTCACAAACAAGATACATCGACATATCTGCTCTTTCCCAGTGAACTACCTCCCTCTTAGACTTGTCTAAAAATGTCTATTATAGCTAATAGAATGAATAATTGACTTATCTTGTTTTTGCCATATGAAGAACAGTGTCCATTAAGAAAAAAAAGGAAGAAACGACTTATCTGATTTCCCGGGGATGAATGCATAAAAAATTGAAAGCGAAGATAACACTGGTCAACATGATATTTGTCTCATGAGTACCAATAGTTGTACTAAATGCAGTTTTTATCGTGTTTTCAAAATTTATTCGGAATTTCTCCATCACCCACAGTTTTTTTAATTTCAATTTCAATTAATGGATTTAAGTAATTTTTTTTAATAAACGTTTTTTCGTCCATTTGTCCATTGAGCGATGAGCACGGGGAACACTTTCATCAGGAGATTTCAGCTATGGAAAAGAGATACCAAGGCAAATGGAATCCTAATATGCTGGCCGATTATTGTTGGACCATCAAGAGGAATGCTCCACAGGCGAAATATAGCAGAAAATTGTCATTTATTACTTTCTAGGTGAGTCCGAATGTTCGAATATTGTGTAGTTACGAATGTAGAAAACATTAAAGTGTTTGAAATTATAAAAACCTGTCTCTCGGAAACCTTGCGTGATGGAGAAAACCCGATATCACATTTGAATTCAGGAGAAGAAATACTATCAGAATCACATATTTTTCTTTCTGAGACAAAAAAAAAAAGTTTCATTTTTGGTAATTCAGTGTAATGTAACGACAACAACTACAGCAATGTTGTAAGTTTTGTTATCTCTAAACTTTAAACAATAATATTACTGTGTAAGCTGTAAACTACTTTTCACGTTTTCTGAGTTAATGCTAAGCAATTATTTTATCTCTAACGAATAATTTATTACATAAAGTTCAGTTAATAACTCTCGACACACCCTATAATACGGGCACAGCAACTGCATAAATCAAATCAAAACAATTAACTGGGAAAACATAAACACACTATATTAAATAATGCAAGAGAAAGTAAAACAAAGGATTACAGCAAATTAGCTGCATTTTAAATTTAATTTACCAAATTTCTTTCAATTAACTCAGTTTAACCTCTCACCTTATATGTACTTTTACGTGCCACACGCCACCCGGTTCTTAAAATTGGCACGACCTGTCGGGAGAGGTGTTTTAACTACCGATCACATATATACTTTTTTTTTGACCTCACAAGGACATGGAGGGCTTTTCCGAATGAGTGATCAGCTCAATGTCAAGGTATTTTATGAAATACGCCATTCACACACGCATTCATACAAAACATGGCGAACATGATAATTATGATTATGATGGCCAGATGATGTTCGGGGACCGTTTCGGCCTTAAATTTTCCTTGCGTTTGTCTTACGTGTGAGAAAAAGCTACGAAACACCCATCACCTAGGAAACTTGTTCAGACCGGGGATCGAACCCACATCCTCTGCATTCGATGCAGCGACGGTACCCCCAGACCACAGCGGTGGACTCAAATATTAAAATAGGTAAAATATCAGGTTAAAATATAATTACTTTCACTAGGCGATAGCGAGGAGATATTAAGGGCCAAAAAGCACATCTAAGAAATAGTCCCGGTGGGGTCAGGATTTTTAAACTGACCCAAACCTTCTGGCGGCACTATGGCCCTGGGGTCGACTCAGCCTCTAACTGAAATGAGTACCAGACGCTTGTTCTGGGGTAAAGGCGGCCGTCACGCAGGGCTGACAACCCGGCTGACATCAAGTGCCGATTGTCAAGAAAAAGTGGGAGCCTTAACCTCCTACTGCCCCAAAGGCCTCCTGAGGCCTGTAGTGGGATCACTTTACCTTCGGCGGTAGCATTGCTGCCGATAGGGTTACCCAAGCCGTACTGGTCGAAGGTGATAAGCCAGACGAAAAATGTACCTTGGGCGAAAGAGTGACGATCTTTCACCGTAAAAATACAACCGTCAAGAAATGCGGACATGGGTTCAACTGGGGTAAAATTTTCCGGAGGTCAAATAGTCCCCCATTCGGTTCTCCGGGCGGGGACTACTTCAGGGAACCCATGCCAAAGGCTCAAACACAGGGACATGTTCCTAGGAACATGGAATGTTAGGACTTTATACAATAGCGGGGCACTAGAGATATTAACGCGGGAACTAGATAAATCGCCCTTGGATATAGTCGCTTTACAGGAAGTTAGGTGGCCAGGAGAAGGTAGTCAGGAATCAGGAAGCTTTGCATTATACTACGGGGGTGCAGAAAGACCTGCATTCGGAACGGGTTTTTTAGTCAGGAGGAGGATCCTATCCGCTATCCGAGATATTAAGTTTGTTAGTGATAGGGTATCATACATAATTCTAAAGGGTAAACGACATGATTTTATAATTGTAAATGTACATGCCCCCACAGAAGATAAAGATGACATGATGAAGGATGAGTTCTATGAAGAATTAGAATGCTTATTTGATAGCCTTTCACGATATCATATATGAAAATTGTCTTAGGAGATTTTAATGCAAAAGTGGGGCGGGAAGATATATTCAAACCAACAATAGGCAAATTCAGTCTTTATGAAGATAGTAACGACAACGGGGTTAGATTAGTCACATTTGCCACATCAAAGAATCTCATTGTTAAGAGCACAACATTTCAGCATAAGGATATTCATAAATACACCTGGACGTCCCCAGATGGAGAAACTCGGAACCAGATAGATCATGTATTAGTGGTTAAACGCTGGCACAGTAGCATCATCGATGTTAAATCAGTTAGAGGGACAGACTGCAATTCGGATCATCATCTGGTCAGGGTGAAAATCAGACAACGGCTATCGCTTATGAGAGGAACAAACGCTAAAGATGATTCTGTAAAATTTGAATTAAAAAACTTGAAAAATGATGAAATGCGGCAAGAATGCCAAATCAAAATTGCTAATAGATTTGAAGTACTGGAATCTTCCGATAACAATGTGGCAAACGAAGAAGAAACTGATATAAATAAAGAATGGGAGGCTATAAGAGATACTATTAAATTGTCAGCATCAGAAAGCATTGGTTGTTTAAAAAAGAGGCAAAACAAGAAATGGTTTCATGAGGAATGTGCCGACATTGTAAAGAAAAGAAAGCTAGCAAAAATGAAATGGTTACACGAACCAAATAAGGTAAATTTAGAGCAATTGGGTAGTATTAGACGGGAAACCACCAAGCTACTAAAGAGTAAAAAGAGGGAATATTTGAGAGAGAAGATTAATGATCTTGAAATGAATGCAAAAAATAGGAACATTAGAGAATTATATCAGGGAATTAGTATAGAGAAGAAAGGGTTTCAGGCTAGAACAAACATAATTCGGAATGAAAATGGGGATATGATTGCAGATTCCAGGAGTATATTAAATAGATGGAAAAGTTACTTTAATCAGCTATTAAATGTACATACAGAACAGGACATTGAGGAGGATAATTTACAGACAGCAGAAATGCTAGTCACAGAGCCAAGTGCATTAGAGGTTGAAATGGCGATTGAAAAATTGAAGATGTATAAAGCATCAGGTTCAGATGAGATCCCAGCAGAACTGATAAAATCAGGGGGAGAAAAATTGATGGACAAGATACGCTGGTTGCTTAGTATGATTTGGGAAAAAGAAGCTCTTCCAGATGAATGGAAGGAATCAATTATTGTACCAATTTATAAGAAAGGAGATAAAACTGATTGCAACAACTACAGGGGCATCTCATTACTTTCAACTTCGTACAAAATTCTAACAAATATATTAGTAAGCAGACTTACTCCCTATATTGATGACATTCTAGGAGATCATCAATATTTAGAAGAAACAAGTCTACAACAGATCAGATTTTTAGTATAAGACAGATTTTAGAAAAGAAATGGGAATATAATGGCACTGTACATCAACTGTACGTAGACTTCAAAAAAGCATATGATTCAATTAAGAGGGAGAAGTTATATAGTATCCTGCTGGAGTTCGGAATTCCTAAAAAGTTAGTTAGACTTATACGAATGTGTCTAAATGGCACAAAGAGTAGGGTGCGTGTAGGCAAACAGTTTTCGGACACTTTTGAAATCCAGAATGGGCTGAAGCAAGGAGATGCACTATCTCCTCTACTATTTAATTTTGTACTAGACCATGCCATTAAATCTTTAGACAATGAGGAAGGCTTACAACTGAATGGTATTAATAAGCTGTTAGTTTATGCTGATGATGTAGTACTATTGGCCGATAGCGAGGGGATACTAAAGGCCAACACGCACACACTATTGAGTAACACTAAGAAATTAGGACTGGAAGTAAATATCAATAAAACTAAATATATGGTCACACGTAGAAATTCATCAAATAATGGAAATGGACAGCTAATGACAAATGAGGGAAATTTTGAGGAAGTGGCTGAATTCAAATACCTAGGAACAATAATCACAAATAGGAATGAGATGCACAAAGAAATTAAACATAGGCTCAATTCTGGAAATGCGTGCTATTATGCATTGCAGAGACTCTTGATGTCCCAACTCCTTTCAAAAAACGTTAAACTGAAAATATATAAAACTATTATTCTACCAGTTATATTATATGGGTGCGAAACATGGACTCTTACTTTAAGAGAGGAAAGGAGATTACAAGTATTTGAGAATAAAGTACTTAGGAAAATTTTGGGACCAAAGAGAGATGAACAGACAGGTGAATGGAGAAGACTACATAACAATGAACTACGTGGTCTTTACAGGAAGCCAAATATAATAAGAACAGTTAAGTCTCGTAGACTGCGATGGGCAGGACATGTTGCACGTATGGGGAATGAAAGACTTGCATGGAAGCTTCTTGTAGGAAAGCCAGAGGGAAAACGACCAGTTGGTAGACCAAGAATGAGGTGGGAGAATAACATTAACTATGATTTGAGGGAAGTAGATTATACAGGGAATGATTGGAAAGGGATTTATGGAGAGCTTATGTCCGTCCGGTCATGAACCTACGGGTTCGATAGTGCCAGTGAGTAAGTAAGTAAGTAAGTAAGAAATTGGGACTGGAAGTAAACATTAATAAAAGTAAATGTAAATTCACACATGGAAATACATTATATAATGAAAATGTACAATTAATGACAAATGAGGGAAATTTTGAAGAAGTGGCTGAAAACATATATCTACTCGTAGGAACAATACTTACAAACAGGAATGAGATACACAAATAAATTAAACACAAGCTTAATTCTGGAAATACATGCTATTATGCATTACAGGAACTCTTGTTGTCCCAACATCTCTAAAAAAACATTACATTGAAAATATATAAAACCGTTATTATCACAGTTATATGAATGCGAAACATGGGCTCTTACTTTAAGGGAGGAAAGGAGATTACGAGTATTTGAGAATAAAGTTCTTAGGAAAATTTTGGACCAAAGAGAGACGAACAGACAGGTGATCGGAGGAGACTTATTAAGAGCGAGCTACATGATCTTGATAGGAAACCAGATATAATAAGGATTGTTAAGTTCCGTAGCCTGCGATGGCTAGGACATGTGGCACGAATGGGAAATAAGCTTTTTTGTAGGGAAACCGGTGGGAAAATGCCGAGTTGGCTATGCAATAATGATATGGGAAAATGTAACATTGACCATGATTTGAGGGAAATATATTATTGGAAAACACCTCAGAATAGGGATGTGTGGAGAGCTTATGTCCGCGTGGTCAAGAACATACGGGTTCGGTGGTGTCAAAAAGTTAGTGAGTTGTACTTAATCTTTATACGCAGTGCTTGGGAGGAAACTATGCGAGAAATTAATTTAACAGAAGAAAATCTGTCGACATTTACTGTAGTTACAAGACATATGAAGCGAGTTTGGTTTTACGACAAGCTATAACTTGTGCTGTGGTAAAATTTTCATTAGGATCTACATTTTAGGGGTTATGTATAATTTATATCGTAATTTGCGTGAAGACAATTTTAACTGAAAGCGATGTGACGAAATTATTATATAAACTCCATGTATTTTCTTATCTGGGAGCTCTTCCATACAATAAAACAGGTAAGAGAATTCCAAAGAAATATATCCATTGCAATGAATATATGGGTTCGATAGTGGTAGTGAGTTACTTAGAATTATTTATATAATATAGCCAATAGTTATTATTGCTTTAAGATTTGATCCAGTTGAATGTTTAGGAAAATTACTGGTTTTAGTACTTTAAGATCCACCGCTGTGGTCTCGAGGTAGCTTGCTGCCTTGTCACGCAGCGGGCCCGGGTTCGATCCCCGGTCGGGGCATTTTTTATGGGTGAGGTTTTTATCGGGGTTTTTCCTCACCTGTAAGACACATGTCAGGAAAACTTTAAGGCCCAAACGGTCCTCGAAATCATAAGGCCATCATCATCATCCTTATCATCATCATCACCCTTCACCGGTGTGGAGAGCAACGAGAAGCTACCACACCTACAATTCTCTAGTAAAGCTGCAAGCATAGCATGAACATGCTATGATTGCAGTGAAGGACCTGCCCTCGGGCAGAATTACTATGAATGGATGGATGGAGTACTTTAAGGTCGAAGTTTGTTTCAATAATCAATAATATACCCTCGCATGACAAACATTAATGAATATACCCCTAAATCTTCAAAAAATGAAATTCAAATTCCACGAAGCAGACAGATGTAAAAGTGATAAAAGTCCTAGGACAGAGTTTGATTTTTCACACATTTCTCTGCAGTCAAATTATTGTTCAGTCCGTAATCACACGCCAGTAATTGAAGGTCAGTTACTAGACAATTTTAAGCTGGAAAAAGTGAAATTCTTACCTCCAGTCCCTATGTAATTGTTTAGAGAATAAGAAAGAAGACAAATTTAGAGAATAAAGAAAAATCCTTAGAGAGAGAGAGAGAAAAAAAAACCGTAATCAAAAACTCCATAAAGAATGTAAAACTAAAAATTCGAAATATTTGGAAAGTACATGTAGTTTCTGTGGAGTGACTGCGCGAATTATAAAACGCAATTTCACGAAATATTAAAAAGCTATGAGTGTGATTATTTATCAACAACACCGAAAATGTGTCCGGTACTGTACTCCATTTCTTGAAAGTCTAGTATTTACATCCAGTTTATTTACCTGGACTGTATACCGTCTACTGTATATACGATTGTCCCGTACTACCCTCACATGCATACTGTACTCTCGGAGAAAGAAAGTTCCAAGAAGGAATGAGGCTGAGGCGAACGGCACGCGAGTGTAGGTTGTATTGGTTATTTTGAAAACATAATTTGGTAATGCGCTGTAAATATAATTAAAAACTATTATAACATAAAACTAGAGTTTACCACCCATTCCACCACCACTTGGGATACCTCGGCCAGAAGACCCTACTTCCAAGTCCCAGAATTCTTGTCCTCCCTTATCTACATCGCGATCGCATTCAAGTTCACAGGCATAAAACCAACACCTCAGGGAGAAGGTGTTGGAGTCGCAACTTCAGGGGAAATTGCTGAGCTACATAGTACATCAGGTCGCTCATTCCTGATGACCCCACAGTTGGTCCACGGGCTCCTTGAGCCTAGCCGGGAGGACTGCTGTCGCAGATCCACCGACCACATCCCTGTTCTACCTCCAGGGATGCATCCTGCAGCCGTTGTGAGACCGGCTAGGGCTTGAATCTTCAAGCCCCACAGTGTGAAATTATAGTACATCCATCTCCTAGCGAACCCCACAGTTGGTCCACGAGCCCGTAGGCTGAGTCGGGAGCCAGCACAGGTGCTCCCCTCTGCGCTGGTCCGAGCCGTGCCCTGCCCCGCCCCCCAGGGACGTGTCCTGCTGCCGTTGTGGGCCGGCCAGGAGCTCGCAAGCTCCCACAGGTAAGCAACAGTATGATAGGGCGCTCATCTCCTGCCGACTCCACTAATGGTTCACGAGTCCTTTGGACTTAGCTAGGAGGACTGTCGAGCAGATCCACCGACTATTCCCCCAGTGCACCAGATGGGGACGTGTTTTGTTGCTGAAGTGGGTCCAGCCTGAAGACCTCACAGATTGTCCTCGGCTCACCCGGTCCAGGAGTCGGCGCAAATCCCACACCCAAAAGACCGCGCTTTCTCCGTTTCCGAGCTTTCTAACCTAGTGGTAATTCCCAGCATTACGCCCGGTATTGTCTCAACCAGCCCGTTCGCAAGACTAGCCCTACTCGTGCTGCTGCTGTGAGTCCAGCCCACTGAGCAATGTAGGCATCCACGGTGCTCATATGCCATTGGTGCCCCCACAGATGGATCTCGGGTTCATTGAACCAAGAGAAAGGAGCTCCTGATCTCCGATCTCCCACCACTTCGCCACGGTGGCCGCACGCTCCTGCTGTGGGTGCAGGCAGTGTGAGCTATACTACAACAGGGCGCTCGTCTCCTGTTGACCCCACTTATGGTCCACGAGTCCATCGGACTTGGAAGGAAGGACTGACTAGCAGATCCACCGACCTTTTCCCCACTACGCCAACGAGGGGACGCGTTTGGCTGCTGAAGTGGGCGCAGCACGAGCTATGTAGTACGTCGGGTCGCTCGAGTCCTGAAGACCTCACAAATGGCCTGCGGGTCCGGTCTGGACCTGGCCGGGAGGAATGCAAGGAATGCCGACCGTTCCCCTATCCGCCATCCGGGGACGCGCCCAGTTGCTGTTGTGAGCACAGCTGGAGCCCGTGAAGCGGACCCCAGTCAATTAACACAATAAACCTTGCTCGATAGCAGGAATATGTACCAACTAATCTAATTTGTTGTACTAGGGCCTACATTGGAACAACAATCGCCACTTCATCAGTAGCCAATGGTATTCGATAATCCACCGCACTCGACAGTCATCCTCGCGCGACGACTTTCTCTCTCTTCTCTAGGAGTACAGTACTGTCACAGATTATAGATGTGTGTATGCTGTAGAAACGTATCACAAAATTAATTTACAAAGAGTTTGGTTACCGATGAATGATGACGTAATAAAATACATAAATATCAATATAATAAAAAAAAAGATATGGAAAACAAGGCAATCAAAGAGATTTAAAATAGGATAAATAAATAAATAATTGCACACACAGGTCAATTACAAACCAATAAGATGCCGGCTGTAGACTTTTACTGATCTCAAAATGGCATAAAATACTAAATTCCGTAAAAATCTAATAATATGCAAGTTGCTAACCAAAAACAATTGAATATGAATGAAACAGACAGTATAAATTAATAGAAATGTACGGCAATGAAATAATCGGATGGCTATAACAGGTCGATACAAATTTAATCCCGAACCGAATTTCAAGATTATCTAACTGGAGTTGTAATTGTTGTTGGCAGCATTAAATTAATATTAAATTTTCTCCGGCCGAACGCACCTGCAACTGTAGCCATTACAATTCAACCTAGTTTGTTCTCCCGCTTTTAAATCAACATTAAAACATCTCGTTTGTTCAGCATCCTATATTGGTTGAATCATCACCACTACCACAGTACATTCACGAATTTAGGCCAATTGTTTGTTGACTTGTTTCGGCTTCCAAAAGTCTTTTGAGTGGATGTCCTGGTCTCCTCTTCTAGCAGATTGAGAGCTTAACACTAGGGATGGAACGGATATCCGGCACCCGGCTTAAATTAACTATCCGGCCAGGAACCTGACAATAAACGAGTATCCGACCGGGTACCGGATTAAAAAATATGAAATGTAAAAATTAGGTACTTTATTTAATCCACATAACAAATAATATCACCATATTTTCATTTAAAAAAATAATACTTGTACTCCACTAACGGCAAATTATGGTAAATGAATACCAATTTCTCTGCAGGGTCAGTCATAAGTTTATTAAAACAGACTATGTTTTATATAAAAGCATAATATAAAATTTACACAATAACGTTAAGAAAACACTCTTGAATCTTTTTTTTTTTATTTTACGTAGGTACGAGCCAGATGTTTTTTAAATTAGTACACTTACTTACCTAACCATTAATTCGGAATGAAAATGGGGATATGATTGCAGATTCCAGGAGTATATTACATAGATGGAAAAGTTACTTTAATCAGCTATTAAATGTACATACAGAACAGGACATTGAGGAGGATAATTTACAGACAGCAGAAATGCTAGTAGCAGAGCCAAGTGCATTAGAGGTTGAAATGGCGATTGAAAAATTGAAGATGTATAAAGCATCAGGTTCAGATGAGATCCCAGCAGAACTGATAAATCAGGTGGAGAAAAATCGATGGACAAGATACGCTGGTTGCTTAGTATGATTTGGGAAAAAGAAGCTCTTCCAGATGAATGGAAGGAATCAATTATCGTACCAATTTATAAGGAAGGAGATAAAACTGACTGCAACAACTACAGGGGCATCTCATTACTTTCAACTTCGTACAAAATTCTAACAAATATATTAGTAAACAGACTTACTCCCTACATTGATGGCATTCTAGGAGTTCATTAATGTGCATTTAGAAGAAACAGGTCTACAACAGATCAGCTTTTTAGTATAAGACAGATTTTAGAAAAGAAACGGGAATATAATGGTACTGTACATCAACTATATGTAGACTTCAAAAAAGCATATGATTCAATTAAGAGGGAGAAGTTATATAGTATTCTGCTGGAGTTCGGAATTCCTAAAAAGTTAGTTACACTTATACGAATGTGTTTAAATGGCACAAAGAGTAGGATGCGTGTAAGCAAACAGTTTTCGGACACTTTTGAAATCCAGGATGAGTTGAAACAAGGATATGCACTATCTCCTCTACTATTTAATTTTGTACTAGAGCATGCCATTAAATCTTTAGGGAATGAGGAAGGCTTACAACTCAATGGTATTAATAAGCTGTTAGTTTATGTGATGATGTATAGTCCGCAGACGAAGTGTATGAAAGGAATAGGAATTCATTAGTCAGCACATCTTATCACGAGGGATTGTACTATAACTTCCTTATCATTAGAAGCTTAGCGGGCGTGCCAGTTCCGAGTCTGATGAACAATCCTCACTACTATTTTCACTATTGTCTTCCTCTCCACTCGAATCCATTCCTCCTAATGATATGATGAAATTGTCCATCACATCTTCCATTAATCCATCCTTTTTCCAGAATTCATCTTCCAGAGACCTAACGTGACTGACGTAGCCCTCCCAATCTGTCGGTGTGATTGAGTTCACCGCACTTTGAGTCAATTCCTGTAGTCTTGTTAGGGACAGGTCACCAGTAACATTATTTTCTCTAACATGTATCTTTATTGCAGCCCATGCCAGTTCTATTGCATTGAGTTCGCACATATAGGGAGGCAATCGAAGAGCTGTGTGTCCTTGCATTCCTATAGGTCTATCGATATAAATAATGTTTTTTCCTTCACCTCTGTACTTTTTAATAGTTCTCAAGTATCTGGCCCGCCAATAAATTATGTCTGGACTCTCTATTAAAACTTTTCTCTTAGTGCCGCATTTTTTCCATCTGAAACCCATGTAATGTAGCAACTTCCTTAAAGCGTCTACTTGCCAGGGGAAGTCTATTGTTTTTTTTTAATTTCTTCAAGGAGTTTGGGAGCTGACGGAACTATCTTCTTGTTCTGATAAAAGTCTATATCTCGAATCACTCTTCTATCAAAATCGTCACAATGAGCTTTATGTTCCTCAGCCCGAGGTCTCTTTTTTCCTGGAGAACTAATGAAATATCACCAGCTACAACACCCTCCTTCCTTATATTGGATACACTGTGTTCTGATGTATCACAATATTTAGCAACACGTTTATTTTTTGGGAAATTAAATATTTCAGTTCTCCTGATCTCGATTCTTCATCACACACTTTAATAACATTTTTAATCATCTCCCTCGCCTCGCTGTGAATAGTTTGTCCTTTCTTACGAGACATTATTAAAACTAAAGTAAATATTAGGCACTGTAACTAAACTTAGAAAGAAATTTAACTATACAAAGTAGACATAAAAATAGAAATATGTAGAATGCGCCCGAAATAAACCACACAGATACGTGACATATAATGACTGTGCCTATTATCAGTAGGCGAGTTGGTATTTTATCGCTTGGAATTCCCTCTCTCCCTTCGTCCCTCGCTTTCATTCACTTCATCGGCGAACTATACTATTGTTGGCCGATAGCGAGGATTTAATAAAGGACAATACGCACACACTGTTGAGTAACACTAAAAAATTAGGACTGGAAGTAAATATCAATAAAACTAAATATATGGTCACACGTAGAAACTCATTATATAATGGAAATGGACAACTAATGACAAATGAGGGAAATTTTGAGAAAGTGGCTGAATTCAAATACCTAGGAACAGTAATCACAAATAGGAATGAGATGCACAAAGAAATTAAACATAGGCTCAATTCTGGAAATGCGTGCTATTATGCATTGCAGAGACTCTTGATGTCCCAACACCTTTCAAAAAAACGTTAAACTGAAAATATACAAAACTATTATTCTGCCAGTTATATTATATGGTGGCGAAGCATGGACTCTTATTTTGAGGGAGGAAAGGAGATTACAAGTATTTGAGAATAAAGTTCTTAAGAAATTTTTTTGACCAAAGAGAGATGAAGAGACAGGTGAATGGAGAAGAGTACATACCAATGAACTACATGGTCTTTATAGGAAGCCAGATATAATAAGAACAGTTAAGTCTCGTAGACTGCGATGGGCAGGACATGTTGCACGTATGGGGAATGAAAGACTTGCATGGAAGCTTCTTGTAGGAAAGCCAGAGGGAAAACGCCCAGTTGGTAGACCAAGAATGAGGCGGGAGAATAACATTAACTATGATTTGAGGGAAGTAGATTATACAGGGAATGATTGGAAAGCATTGGCTCAGGATAGGGATGTATGGAGAGCTTATGTCCGCGCGGCCATGAACCTACGGGTTCGATAGTGCCAGTGAGTAAGTAAGTAAGTAAGTAAGTAAGTAAGTAAGTAAGTAAGTAAGTAAGTAAGTAAGTAAGTAAGTAAGTAAGTAAGTAAGTAAGTAAGTAAATTACCTAACCATAACATCCAATTGATAAATAAATCGATCTGTTCCATTGCACCGGGATTTGAACCCTTAACCACGCGAACTGCTGCCAAAGTTTGCTCCGCATGTTGGTGCTGGATACACATTTTGAATAGAAAACATAGATTGCTCAAATTAAGATATCTTTGCCCCGGCCCATAAAAGGCAAAGATTAATTCAACTTTCCTTAATAAATTATCAAACATGTAATGTGCAGTGAGCTACAAGCTATAATCGTGGAAGCTTTAAGGAAAGAGGAACTCACACACGCTTGAGTAAGCTTTGGAATTTTACCTTCATATCTGACATAGGCTAGCTACTAAATAAATAGGCAAATAGTACTTAAAATAGACAACTAAAGTTTAATGCGAGTCAAAATGATAGTCAGATATAACATTGAAAATGAATGAATAATTAATTAATTTGACAAAGAAAATAATGCTATCATTGATAATCTACAAAAACAATTAAGAAACATTCATACATAGTTACATACACACTAGTCCAGCCTAGGGTTGGGGTACACGGTCCTTTCGGCCCCACCCTGGCCTAAAGGACTATTAAAGCCAACTAGCTCTTCTGAGCTATATTGACCAGACTCCGACGACAACTGAACAGATGATGCTCTGATGTTAGAAAAAACAGCTCTTTATGAGAGTTCACTAGGAGAGGGAAGTATGCGCGATAGCACACGGCGCGTATTAGGAAAGGAAGGGGTAGGTAGGGGAGCATTTGGCACTGTTCACAAAGATCACACACGAAATGGAGACGCGACGACGTATAGGTTGCGCAGTATGACGTAATCCCTGTATCGAAATCTTGATTTCGGTACACCATGAGGTAATTAAAAACAAAAGAAAAAAGAAAAATACTTTTTTGGTACATATAAATTTTAATATAGCAAAAAAAACAAACAAACAAACAAACAAACATTTAGATCCTCACTGTCTATATAAAAGTTTTCCAAGAAAGGAGTTGTAATTTTTCGTCGCTAAATCTTTTTAGAATTACTTATAAAAATAATTTTGTAATAACCTCAAACAACAATAGCACGTATTTTAATAAGCTCAAATGATCGTGTTTGCAATCAATTCAACAAGCTAATGAATCATTTGTTAACTTCGCTCTACGAACGAAAATACCCGAATTCAGCCGAGCCCGCCTAATGGTTCGTGCGCCACATACGCGAACTCGCTCGTTTCGATGCGACAATCGGCAATGTTAGGCCGGATATCCGGCTTGAAAGTTGGCCGATGTTCGGTATCCGGTCGAACACCTATCCGTTTCATCTCTACGTAACACCTGCTTGGGTATCCTGTGATCTTCTATTCGATGAACATGTTGACTTATAATCAAATACGTTGTTTTCTAAAGGTTCCATGTGTAATTCTTCTAAGATGTCTTCATTTTTTATGCTCTAGTTGTGTGTATCCTCCGAAGATATCTCACTTCAGCAGATCTAAGTATCTCTATATCTGTCTGTTTCAATGACCATAATTAGCTACCACTCAAAAAAGTTGGAAGAGCCAGTGCTTTATACACTTATAATCATGAATGCTTTTGTACTAACTGTGGCTTGAAGATATAATTTATTAACCCTAAAATCCTTAAACAAATTTATATTTTTGCATTTTTTATATCCATTTCTTCTTCATATGAGATATTGCATCCTAGATATGTAAAACTATTTATCTGCTTAAAAAATGTTATTGTTTTATCTGTAGATATCTTCAATCCATATTCTTCTATAATGTTGTTAAGTCTATGCAGACCTTTTTTTAGGTTATCTTCTGAATTTGCCATTATCATTTGGACATTTTCAAACAATAAGGCGTTTCTAATGGATTAAAAAATATATAATAATTACTGGTATATCTGACGTTCAAACACAAAACTAGTGACCTACAGAAAAACGCATTTCTGTATCAACTTTTTTTTTATATTCAATGCCCCAGGTTGTAATTTCGACATTTTTTATGTTCTCTCCTGTCATTGGCGTACTTGTAACACACTTCCGAGGTTCGGGCGCCTGAAAGGCGGGATTACGTTACCCCAATGACGTGATGGGTGATGATTAAGATTATGACAGTCCTATGAGAGTCCTTAATCCTAAACTTAATCTACGGCGAATATGAATGATGATGATTATGATGGGGCCATATGATGTTTCGGGACCGTTGTTTCCTGACATTTTACAGATGAAAAAAAAAAAAAAAAGAAAGAAAAAGAAAAGAAGCATGCAGGTACCTTGTCTCGACCGATACTTGAACTCAGGCTCGATGTATGACAAAGCAGCACGCTACCTGGAGACGAAAGCTGTGGTGGACCATATCAATATCAGCCTGCTATAAAAATTACATACGTTCCCAGAGAAGTAAATACAGTATCATATTGAGTCTTCATAGCCCGACTAATATTCAATTTCTCATCAGCAACTCATAAATAAAAATTACAAAATTACAACACATTGATTGGTTTTTAATAACAGTTGTAGGTAATTACAATTGTTTCAGTTTGACTATCTCCCTTATAAAACAGGGAAACTAATAGTTATATAATTATGGTACACTGGAAACTGCAATTTAGTTTTATGGATGGTAATAATTTATGATTGGCTATTCCATCCACAATACTCACTTAGACATACACCACGAGAAAGCGAAACATTTAGGCCTACCGCACTTGTGTACTGTGTTTTCCAATATGTTTACCGAAACGAAACGTTCCAAATATTATTAATACTTTACCTATAAACAGAAGCTGCACGATCTTGTCACAGTTTAAGTATTTTCAAGTAAATGGGGGTAAAATTACTGTCAGTTTATTACGACAAATGTATTTTTGTGAATATTTTTTTTATAATTCAGGGGTTAGTTTGTGACTTATTCTACAGTGGAGGAAATTGGTTTAAAGGCACTTGTTAGAAGTGTGAACACAAGTTTATTTACTCTTTCTTTGGCATTTTTATATCTTAACTTTGGAAGTGATTGAGTATAAAATACACACAAATAATGTCAAAATTAATTATCCATTTCCATCCAAAAAAGTACATGAAAACTGAAACCACTCTCACATATGGGTGGAAATTAGTATAAAGGCACTTTGTGAATTTCACAGATTAAACCAAAAAGACTGAGTACAAAGTTTACAACAAAGTTCTAAAATTTAGTTGAACCTCCACAGTTCTTAATTACATGGAAGATTCTCTTTGGCATTGACTTCATGAGGATGTTTATTTCTTCCACTGAGATTGAAGCCCACTCTTCCCGAATAGCATTTTTCAGCTCAGTCATTGTCCCAAACTGCCGTCCATTGCGATACACTCGCCTTGTCAGGATCCCCCATAAGTTCTCAATCGGGTTTAAATCAGGACTTCTGGCTGGCCACGTCAAAACAGGTATTTATTTCTTCCTGAACCACTCCTTTGATTTAGCAGACACGTGAATGGAAGTATTATCTTGTTGAAAAATTAGATATTCGCCAAATTCCTCATACATTCGTATCAATTCGGACTCCAGAAGCTCCTCAGTGTAGGACCCAGAATTCATCTTGGTGCGTATCCATGCCAGTTTTCATCTTCTTTTAAAGCGGAATGCTGCCGAAATCATAACGCCTCCACCACCGAAGTTTTTACTCATTCTAACTTGCTCTTCAGTGCGGAGGTCGTGCCAGTAATACTGAAAGCCATCAGGCCCGTCCAGATTAAACTTTTTGTCACTGAATATTACTTTATTCATTCTGAGGTCCAGGTCATGTGTTCTTCAGCAAAAGTCATTCTAGCTTTCTTATGTGCATTGTTCAGAGGTAGTTTACTAAGACTTTTTTTGAATTTTAGGTTCTTGTCTTCTGACAGAATTTGTCTTACTCGTTTGGCTGTTAACAACAACTTCAAATCAGCCTGGATTTGAGAAGAAAACATACTCTTACCTTTTGCTTTATGTAAAATGACATGTTTAGTGCATCAATGACACAACTTGGACGTTCCAATTTCGTAGCTATTTGTCGATTGGAAAGGCCCATCTTCTTGAAGGCACTAACTCTTGCTTTCTCTTCATTTGATAGAGGCTTTCCACGTGACATTGTACGCACTACTGAGTTGTAACTGATGAACGATGCTCATAGACACGTCGTATCCATGTAATTGCAGTGTTTTGTTTAATTTATGTCTGTGTAAGAGCCAGAAGTTGACCTGGCTTTATACCGATTTCCACCCCTAGGACAGCGTTTTCTTAGTTTTTACGTAATATTTACGTATATAATAAATACAAATTGTGGAGACCTGTATGAAATGATGTCCTAGATAATTATATGTAATCTATGACACATATACGGCATTTGCATAAATATTTGAGGTTGTTTTACTACTAAAAGTTAGTGCCTTTATACCAATTTCCTCCACTGTATCCATGTGAATTTTATACAAGTAATGCCTTATATTTCAGTTACATAAACGGACGGTTTTATTCTCAAATACTATTTTCTCCTTCCTTAATGTAAGAGTCCATATAACTGGGAGAATAGCAGTTTTATATATTTTCAGTTTAATGCTTTTTTTTTTAGAGAAGTTGGGACGACAAGCGTCCCTGTATTTTCCAGAATTGAGTCAAAGTTTAGTTTCTTCCTGTTTGCAATTATTGTTCCTAGGTATTTGAATTCAGTTACTTAAAAAAATATTCCTCATATTTCATTTACTGTTTAAATTATATATTATAATAATTTACAACGTACAAGGAAATATATTTAATATCTCCGCAAACTTTAGTAGCGCATTATACTGACCATATTAATTATACCGTTATCAACACAACTTATGTTATCCGGACGTGCCACGATGAACAACCTGCAATTAGTATTATCCTGTTACAAGGTGATTGAGTCAATAATATTTATCAGTTCCGTAGAATAGGAAAAACCGCATTCATATAAAGGCAGTATAAAAATATCAAGAACTGTGGTCGTGTGAAAACGAAGTATTTCTTAAAATCTAGTTCACTGTACATTTCCATTTTGTTCAACAAACTTCATAAAATCCTCAAAATCCTTCTCGGTATCCATTTTGAAAATACTAGGACATTCGAAAAGTACTGACGAACGGATCTGTTTCCCGTAGGATAAGCGAACTGAACACTAATTCCTTTTGTGCATCGGTAAATCATTTCTTTCTCTACATTCCTATCTCTCTTTTTTCTTTTGTCCTACCTATTATGTATCATTAATCAACATATAGATAATTCATAATTGTCATTATATGCATAATTTAACCCTGGCGAAGTGGAAGAGAAGACCTTATGGTCTTAATTCCTTCAGGTAAAATAAATAAATAAATACAAATAATAATATTGAGTTTTCTTGGGGGACAGATTATTTGCACTTACAGGTCCAGTGCTGTCAACTCAACATGAACACTGTAGCATGGAGTAGTGAAAGATATATTATTAAGCAAATAATAAAAGTCAATCAGCGTCATTAGGCTACCTACATACGAACACGTAATAATTAAAGTAACATTATTAAATATTTAAAATTTATGACACTGCTTGGAGGAAGTTTGGCAGCATCCCTATTCGGAAAGTTATCATGGCTGTTGTTTGACGTGAAGGAAGGGAAGCGCATGGAATGAAGTACAGGCGTTCACTTTTTATAAGAACGGCTGCAGCCCCTGAAGGGCACAGATCCGTTGGTCCGATATAGTGGCAATAGTATTGTAAATCAGCGATTATAGTAGTGACCATTGTAAACTTGTAATATGTAGTTGAGCAGTCTTTGTTGTATAAATCTGTAATATTTAAAAGTATCGAAATACCAATATTTTGTGAATACATTCACTGTTTCTCACATGTAAGTAATCCCGCCTCAGTAGAATTTATTTAGAAGGTGGAATTGGATAATACTCGAACATCTACCGAATTCATCCTTGCGACTCAAACTTATTCTCAAACACCAAAGAAAATCTACGAGACATTTCATTTCAATCAAGAATTTATATGCAGAAAGCTCTAGATCGATCAATCGATCACTAAAAGAGATATTCAGAAATGGTGCTGCTGACGGAATGCGCCATGTTCCAAGAACCTGAAAACTTGTTAACTTATCAGGATACTATGAACGGAGTAGGTAGCGTCAAGAGTAACCTAAAAAAATGTTTTTGTGAGTTATAACAATGTTGCTATTACTTATAACGACCCAGGATTTGTCAGTTTATTTACTAAAAAAATCATAAAAACGTGTAGGTTTTGCCACATTCTTGTACAGGAAAATTATAGTATTTCTTTGCAACAGGATACATTTAATTTTTTTGTTCAAATATTTGAAAGAAATTATGAAATAAATTATCTTATTTTCCGAAAGATATGAAATATTGATGTTTCACATACGTAAGCACACCGATGCACTTACGGTCCTCAGTTGTGTACACATAATCCCTGTTTCATTATCTACAATGTTGGGCCTTAGCTTCTCCTTTGTTAGCAGTTACTAGACCAAGTAAATTTAGTTATGCATACGCTTATTTCCCTACAGATGTCACGAATGGTATGCAAGTCAACATACCGACCCAATGAGATATCTAGTAGGCAACTAAGGTATTACTAGGATAAAGAATGTCGGTAAATTTTGCTTAGAGGCCTCTTTATTCAGGCTTAAGAATCTTTCATGGAGGATGTGTTCCTTCGATTTTCCCATCCTAAAAGGATACAGCGACTCCAGCCGGGTTTGAATCCACGAGCCTCGGGACTAGTAACAAGGAACATAACCACAAGCCCACCTGTTTATCCGCGAGCCTCGGGACTAGTGGCAAGGAACATAACCACTAGTCCACCTGTTTATCCGCGAGCCTCGGGACTAGTGGGAGGAACATAACCACTAGCCCACCTGTTCTCCGCGAGCCTCGGGACTAGTAGTGGCAAGGAACATAACCACTAGTCCACCTGTTTATCCGCGAGCCTCGGGACTAGTGGGAGGAACATAACCACTAGCCCACCTGTTTATCCGCGAGCCTCGGGACTAGTGGGAGGAACATAACCACTAGCCCACCTGTTATCCGCGAGCCTCGGGACTAGTAGTGGCAAGGAACATAACCACTAGTCCACCTGTTTATCCGCGAGCCTCGGGACTAGTAGTGGCAAGGAACATAACCACTAGTCCACCTGTTTATCCGCGAGCCTCGGGACTAGTGGGAGGAACATAACCACTAGCCCACCTGTTTATCCGCGAGCCTCGGGACTAGTGGGAGGAACATAACCACTAGCCCACCTGTTATCCGCGAGCCTCGGGACTAGTAGTGGCAAGGAACATAACCACTAGTCCACCTGTTTATCCGCGAGCCTCGGGACTAGTGGGAGGAACATAACCACTAGCCCACCTGTTTATCCGCGAGCCTCGGGACTAGTGGGAGGAACATAACCACTAGCCCACCTGTTATCCGCGAGCCTCGGGACTAGTGGCAAGGAACATAACCACTAGTCCACCTGTTTATCCGCGAGCCTCGGGACTAGTGGGAGGAACATAACCACTAGCCCACCTGTTTATCCGCGAGCTTCGGGACTAGTGGGAGGAACATAACCACTAGCCCACCTATTATTCGCGAGCCTCGGGACTAGTGGCAAGGAACATAACCACTAGTCCACCTGCTTATCCGCGAGCCTCGGGACTAGTGGGAGGAACATAACCACTAGCCCACCTGTTTATCCGCGAGCCTCTGGACTAGTGGGAGGAACATAACCACTAGTCCACCTGTTATCCGCGAGCCTCGGGACTAGTGGCAAGGAACATAACCACTAGTCCACCTGTTTTTCCGCGAGTCTCGGGACTAGTAGTGGCAAGGAACATAACCACCAGTCCGCCTGCTTATCCGCGAGCCTCGGGACTAGTGGCAAGGAACATAACCACTAGTCCACCTGTTTATCCGCGAGCCTCGGGACTAGTGGCAAGGAACATAACCACTAGTCCACCTGTTTATCCGCGAGCCTCGGGACTAGTGGCAAGGAACATAACCACTAGTCCACCTGTTTATCCGCGAGCCTCGGGACTAGTGGGAGGAACATAACCACTAGCCCACCTGTTTATCCGCGAGCCTCGGGACTAGTGGGAGGAACATAACCACTAGCCCACCTGTTATTCGCGAGCCTCGGGACTAGTGGCAAGGAACATAACCACTAGCCCACCTGTTTATCCGCGAGCCTCGGGACTAGTGGGAGGAACATAACCACTAGCCCACCTGTTTATCCGCGAGCCTCTGGACTAGTGGGAGGAACATAACCACTAGTCCACCTGTTATCCGCGAGCCTCGGGACTAGTAGTGGCAAGGAACATAACCACTAGTCCACCTGTTTATCCGCGAGCCTCGGGACTAGAGGGAGGAACATAACCACTAGCCCACCTGTTTATCCGCGAGCCTCGGGACTAATGGGAGGAACATAACCACTAGCCCACCTGTTATCCGCGAGCCTCGGGACTAGTGGCAAGGAACATAACCACTAGTCCACCTGTTTATCCGCGAGTCTCGGGACTAGTAGTGGCAAGGAACATAACCACCAGTCCGCCTGCTTATCCGCGAGCCTCGGGACTAGTGGCAAGGAACATAACCACTAGTCCACCTGTTTATCCGCGAGCCTCGGGACTAGTGGCAAGGAACATAACCACTAGTCCACCTGTTTATCCGCGAGCCTCGGGACTAGTGGCAAGGAACATAACCACTAGTCCACCTGTTTCCGATATTGTTCACATAGAAAATGAACCCTGGGACAGAGAATGAAAAAATGGGGTGAACATTATTCAGATATCAAAATATTCGTTAAATAATAATAATAATAGTAATAATAATAAAATATATTATTATTATTATTAATATTATTAATATTATTATTATTAATATTATTAATATTATTATTATTATTATTATATTATTATTATTATTAATATTATATTATTATTATTATTTATTTTATATTATATTATTAATATTATTATTTTATTAATAATTATTATTCATATATGTATTCATATTATTATTATCCTTATTAATATTACTTATTATTATATATAATTAATATTATTATTATCATTATTAATATTATTATTAACCTTCTTCACTCTTCTTCTTCTTCCTCTTACCTTCTTGTTCTTTCTTCCTCTTCGTCTTCCTCGTCTTCTTCTTACTTCTTCTTCCTCTTCCTCTTCTTCTTCGTCTTCCTTCTTCTTCTTCGTCTTCCTCTTCTTCTATACGTCGTCTTCTTCCTGCTTCCTCTTCCTCTTCCTCTTCCTCTTCATCTTCTTCCTCTTCTTTTTTTGTTTTTTCCTATTCTTTTTTTTTTCAGCATGCCCCCTTCCCGTCGTCATCTTCCATGCCACCCATCACACACACATCAAATCAGACTCCCCTAACATTACCTAACATCACATATTTGGTTTTTGTTTACATGTTTTTTTTTTATCTTCGTCACTTGTTAATCACTCATTTTCGTACACTATTGTTTTTATATATTTTTTGAAATGTCTTAAATATTTGTGTATTAGGTCTTTCTCCGTCACAGGCCATGTTCCTCCTTCTTTGCTGATTTCCTCTTTCTCAACTTATTTCTAGAATGCTGCTGCAATTCACAATTATAAAGCAGATGTTCATACATTTTGAATTGCTTTTCTACATGGACAGGTTGCGTTGTTTAATATTCCAATACGATAAAGATGTGATTTATTTTTTCCATGACCAGTTACCATTTCAGAAAATTCTGGAGTTATTTCACATTTAAGTTTTAATCTGTCTCTGACTGATGGGAAGAACTTCTTACATGTGGCTCCTTTATCTGCGTTGTCCCATTCGTTCTGCCATTTATGGTTCCTTCTTCTTTTACTTGGGCAACTATTTGATGATTTAGGTATTTTTGTATATTCTACGGTTACGCTGGTTTCTGTTGCAGCTTGTTTTTGCCAATTGATCTGCCATTTCATTCCCATAAATTCCAACATGTGATTTTATCCAGCCGAAATGTACTATCCAATTTTGTTCCCTGAGATTTTGCTATTGTTTGTCTTATTTTTGATATGATGTATCCCTGTTTGAAGTTGTTTTTAATTAGGTCGAGAGTAACTTGACTATCTGTATAAAACTGCAACAAAACTTTTTTCAGAGCTGTTTTGGTCAATTGATGATATTGCTTCTAGAGCTTTAAGAATTCCTATCTGTTCAGCTTGATTATTTGAGCAACGATTGGACAGTTTTGGCTTTTATTGTATGCTCTAATTTTCCGTTTTTCAAGATAACTGCAGCAGCCCCTACCATTCCTTGGAATTTACTGCCATCAGTGTATATTTTTATTTTGTAGTTGGTTCGATTCTTCAATGTCGCCCACATTAATTCTTTCTGCCGGATGTGGCCACTCCTCCTTTTTGAGTGGTATGTCAATGTTTGTGTGGTCATCGTGTATGGCTCTATATAACTGGGCTGTTTCTTGTATACTGATAGTTATGGGTTTAATTCCAGCTAAGATACAAGATACTTCATATGGTAATGTTTTATATAGGCTTTGGCTATGGTGACATTTATAATTCTTTGAACCCTCTTCAACTTTTTTAAATTTTTTTGTTTTCTTAATTCTTCCTCCCATATTGGGGCCCCATATGTTAACATAGGCAAGATTGCTCCATTGTATATAGTCCTTAATGCTTTATGTCCCAGTCCCCACTGCAATCTAGCTGCCCTTCTTAACATGTTCATTAGGCTCATAGCCTTGTTAGTTGTTATCTCAATGTGTTTATCAAAGCTTAGTTTGCAATTAAAGTGGATTCCTAGATATTTCATTTCTTGAACTTGCTTGATGCGTTCATGGTTGACGTATACACTGATATTTTTATTAATGGAGGTCCTTTTTCTTGATATTAACATTGCTGTGGACTTGGATTCATTGAATGTGATTTTGTTATTGTTAGCCCATAATTCTATTTTTCTTATGTCAGTATTTGCGTAATTTTTCTGCCTCATTGTCGTTACTTCCTGTTGAGAGAAGTATTAGGTCGTCAGCGAAAGCGATAACATTAGAGTGATTTGAGAAGTTAAGATTCAACAGTGAGTTGTACATGATAGTCCAAAATCCAGGTCCACTACATGATCCTTGTGGGCATCCTTTGGTTACTTCCTTTGTAACTCTAAGCGTATTCACTGAGAACATTGCAGATCTGTCTCTGAAATAATTCTGTGCTAAAATGTATAGATTTTTTGGACATTTAAGTTGTTTTAGATTGTATAGTATGCTCGGCCACCATGCCGCGTCGAATGCACCTTTAACATCTAGACTTACCAGAACTACACTTTGTTTTATATTCAGGCTCTGTTTAATGGTTTTTGTAACCTCCATTACTGCTTCTATTGTTCCTACTTGTGGGGTAAATCCAAATTGGTTGTTATTAAGTAATTTATTCTTGTACATGTGATGTTAGAATTCTTTCGATGAGTAGCTTCTCCAGTACTTTTTCCCGCTACATTGAGGAGGCTTATTGGTCTGTATTTTGACACTTCATTAGTATGCTCCTTGCCTGATTTAGTGATTGGAACTATTATTGATTTTTTCCACATTTTTGGGAAGCAACCTTTTTGCAAGCATGTTATTGTACAGTTCTGTAATAAGTTAGGGATAAGTTTGAATACTCGTAGTAGTATGTCACTTGATATGCCATCTTCCCCAGGTGTTTGTTTAGGATCAAATTTCTTGAGCACAGCGAGGATTTCCTCCTTTGTGAATCTCTTCTGTCATCTTCTTCATTCTGGTGGGTCTATTATAAGTTTTCTAATTTCTGAATGGTATTTATTATCATTTCCTTCATTGTCCTCAGGTACAAAATAATCCAATGATATGTTTTACTGTACTTTCCATGTCCTTGGTATAATAGCCCTTCCGGCATCCCTAAAGTGTAGTCCAAGGAAGTCTTATTTCTAGATTTTTCCAGATAGAGCTTTTGTAAACTACGTTCCATGGATTGATCCAGGTGTAACTGTACAAGCAAAGACTCCATTTTAGTATTATTATTATATATTATTATTATTATTATTATTATGATTATTATTTTCATTTATTTTTTTTTCAGCATGCCCCATTACCGTAGTAATATTACATGCATAACATAACAAACTTAAAATCAGATTACATAACATTACATAACATCACATATTTGGTTTTTGTTTACATGTTTTTTTTTATCTTCGTCACTTGTTAATCACTCATTTTCGTACACTATTGTTTTTATATATTTTTTGAAATGTCTAAAATATTTGTGTATTAGGTCTTCTCCGTCACAGCCCAATTTCCTCCTTCTTTGAGCTGATTTCTTCTTTCAACATTATTTCTAGAAATGCTGCTGCAATTCACAATTATAAAGCAGATGTTCTACATTTTGACATTGCCTTTTCTACATGGACAGGTTGCGTCGTTTAATATATTCCAATGCGATAAAGATGTGATTTAATTTTTTCCATGACCAGTTACCATTTCAAAGAAAATTCTGGAGTTATTTCACGTTTTAAGTTTAATAAATCTGTCCTGATGATGGGAGAACTTCTACATGTGGCTCCTTTATCTGCGTTGTCCCATTCGTTCTGCCATTTAATGTTCCTTCTTCTTTTACTTGGGCAACTATTGATGTTTAGGTAATTTTTGCCAATATATTCTCGTTACGCTGGTTCCTGTTGCAGCTTGTTTGCCATTGATCTGCCATTTTCATTCCATAAATTCCAACATGTGTTTTATCCAGCCGAAATGTACTATCCAATTTTTGTTCCTGAGTTTTGCTATTGTTTGGTCTTTATTTTTGTTGATATATCC